>JAQZBX010008886.1:0-47207 GCA_029593785.1 Cabassous unicinctus | reverse complement strand
CTGTAGTGTTCTTGTTTGGTGGGGAGGGAGGTCAGGATAAATATCCTAGTGTTTTAATCCCCCCTCCACTTATTTTCCTTTTACTAAATTCCTTTTTGTATTGTCCTGGTCTCTCTTATCATGAGCAGATAGAAAACAACTTAAAGTAGAGGCTGATTTATAGATATTGACATTATACTATTTTACAAAATGAGAAATTACTAAATCAATGTCATTGCCATTTAAAATATATTATATAAAAATTGGGAACTTGGATTATAAATTAATGGATCTATAATTGAGAAATGATTTATTATTAGAATATACGTGTGTGAACGTATAACACATGCATGCACACATACATACCCAGAGACAGATATGATCATTCATCTAAGATTGTTTTACCAAAAATTGGTTGATATATTATCTCTATAACAAAATAGATTGAAGGTTGAATTTTCAGAGATAGGCAATGACTGGATAAATTTTTCTTCTCTCTGAGTATCCAGGAGGCTCCCTGACTCTGCCCCTTAACATTTTCCATTTCAAGATTATATTCTAGGGCAAGCCTTGTATGGGATAAGTAATTTGCTTTTGTGTAATAACTGTTATCTGGGCTGATTGTCCAAATGACTTCATGATGTCAATAGAAAAAAGCTAGAAAGTTGGAATTCACTGAGATTCAAACATAGGTTTTGTGAACTTGGTCAAGTTATTTAACCTAATGTAGACTTTATATTTTTATTTTCAAAATAGAATAATCACATCCAGGATCCAGTGGGGTTGTGTGAATACATGCCGAAATACTAGACATATATGGTGCCCGAGAAGAAAGATTGACTTTCCTTCTTGGCTTCCCTCTCCCCACAGATGATTCTTATACACAGTGTATCGCCTGTGGAGAGAGAGCATGAAAGAGGCTAATTTTAAAAAGTGAAAAACTCTTCCTGCAGACAAATGTCTAAAATCCGGTTTTAATTCACTAATATAGGAGGATGTAAATTCTTGAGTAATTGTGCTTTATTTCTTAGATGTTATTGTTAGAATATCTAAAATTTTTCTTCTTTACTTATATCTAATCTAACTAGTACTGTAAATAAAATTATAAATCCAAATTTACTTGTGTATTTTTCTTAAGCACCAACTCAATAATTATCATACAATGATGTGATGTGCAGATTACTTAATTTTAAATTGATTCTTAATTGTTGGGCTAAAAGGTTAGCAAATGAGAAAATATTTTGAGTCTGTTATTGTTGAGATAATTGCTATCCAAATGAGTTAAATTAGAAACGAATGAGTTTAGGTGTTTTTTCCAATTTAATTCTTACTTAAAGATAGAAAGATTTAAATTTCTACTTTTTGACGTGTAGAACATGGCTACATTTGAATATTTCAGTGCTTTAATTAGTCTAGGCAACATAGCAGTTTTATAACACACATTCTGTAATTGCTAAGTCGATTCCATAAAACAAATGTGTCTAGCCAATTTCTATCTTTACCTCTATGCACATAGGAGAAAGAGTCAGAAAATAAAATAGAGAGATATGTAGTCAGAGACAAAAAGTCAAAAGCAGAGAAATGAAAGAGAAGAGTGAGACCTAGAAAGGTGAAAGATTCACATAGAGAGAACAATTTTATTGCCATGTGGTTCCCCCTGCCCCATTCCAGTGAGTAATGCCTTGGAATGACTACAAATTGCAAAAAGAGAATATGCTTTTTTTTTTTCACTCAATCTCACTTTCTTTGTGCTTGTCATAGTGTCTTCATTTGATCATGTAGAATTTGATTTCTCTAGAACCATCCAACATGGGTATAGACTTATGGGACATTAAAAAAATTTTTTTTTAATAAATGAGTTTTAGACAATTCTTAGAGATATATAAAGTTGTATACTACAGTTTCCAGGATGTTCTTCGTTTTTGAAATATGGTATAAAGAAACTGGCTCTACTCAGCATAACCTATGCCATTCAATTCAAATTTAAGTGTTGTTAATAAAAATATTATTGCATTTATTTGAAGTATGAACTTCTGTTAACAATTATCATATATACCTTGCGTCAGAGTATATACGTTTTGCAGTTTCTTGTATACAGTCTTCTTTCTCTTTCCCCAGAATTTTCTGCCAATATTCAGCACTGCAGGGCTTCATTTTGATTTTGTAAACTATTTCATCTCTCTCTAATATTTAATTCACTTCCTTTCTACAATATCTCCAAAATTGTACATATGGTTCAGACATTTTACACTTCCTAAAATATTTAAGCCCTTGATTAAATAAATATCTGTTCAAAAGAACATGAAATACTTTGATTAAGTACATAAACACTCAGAAACACATACTGTTCTTATAAACATTTTATGTACTGTATTAAGTTCAAAATTGGTGACATATGTTTAATGTCACATTTGAAGTAATTCAAAGCTTAATGTAAAAGGGTTTAAGTAAATAAATGTCAAAAACACACTTTCTTATAATGTAGAGAACTACCTGTCACCTGTTAGTATCAGAATTTATAAATCAATGGGTATGGTTTGTACATGATAACACATTCAAAGTTCATCATTAATTCATCATAAAAAATTTAGCAAACTATATAAAAGGGAATTTCTTTAGATTGGTATTCAGAGGGTATTTACTGAACCTTTGAAAATATGCGAAAAGACCACATTTTAAAAGTATTCCCATTAAAATTTTTCACAAAGCAAGTCTGCTTACCATTATTCTTGCTATTGAATATTTTCCAGGACCTCCTAAACAATGCAAACGTTTGTATAACAATTGAAATTTAGGAGACAAAATTATCGTTTTTACAGAAATAAATATTTAATGCATAAAAAGTTTAAGAATATTTACAAATTATTAAAATTCATTAGATTATTTAATAAGAATACTGGGTAAAAATCAGTGAATAGAATCAATTAATAGTCAATTAAAATATTTAACAAAATTATCAAACATAATAACAAGACCTAGCATAAGATACCTAAGTAAATCTAAGAAAAGTAAGTATAAGAATTTAATGGATAAAATCTTAAAACTGTATTAACCGAAATTAAATAAGAAGAACACCTGGTAAAATATACCAGTGTTCCTGAAAAATAGGACTCCCTGCCATAAAGATGTCAGAAAACCCTAAAGTCATCTGTAAAATCAATGCAATTTATATTAAAAACCTCTAGAGTTTATTGTGGAACTGAAAAGGTTATCCTGAAATTCCTATGGTAGGGTAAAAGGCTAAGAATATCTAAGATGTATTTGAACAACAAAATTGGGCAATTGGCCCTATCACATATCAAAACTATTTTAAAATTAAGTTAATTAAGAACATATGAGATAGAGGCAGTAGTAGACAAATGGGTCACTGAAACAGAATAGAAAACACATAAATAGAGCCACAACAAAGGAAACTATATATAGGGCAGAGGTTGCATTACAACCAAATGGGAAGAAGATATACTGCTTACTAAATGGTGAATGCGGCATTGATTTTTTTAAATGAAAAAGTAGATCTCTGTCATACCATGGATATAAATTCCCCACATATTAAAAACATAAATATGAAAATCAAACTATCACACTTTAAAAGAATATGTAGAAAAATAGCTTTATGCAAGTTATGGAATGAATTATTTCAAAGAAACTAAAAACAACTCACTAAAAATGATAACTAGCTTCTAACTTCTACTTAAAAAGATAACATAAACAAGTTTTAAAGAAAAGCTAGAGTTTGAGAAGATATTTGTAACATACATCAGACTAAGATTTGGTGTCCAGAAAACATTGCACGGCCCACATGTCAAATTCTGAAAAGCCCAAACACTGCCCTTCTCTGATGGGTAAAACATATGAACAGAAAATCACAGAATAATAGATACAAATTAATAGAAATTATATAAAGGTAAACAGCCTCAGTAGTAACCATGGAAAAGTGAATAAAGGCAATGAGATACTGTTTCTCACCCATCACATTTCATAAAATTAAAGAGTCTGATGATTCCAAGGTAAGAGAGATTGTGAAGAAAATGCACATCAATTCTAACAAGTTTATAAATTACGATCCTTTATTTAATTTTGGGTATGTTCGGGAGGAAAATTCTTTCTTGAAGGGAAGCTGGCCTGTGTATTTTAGGCTATATAGATAGCGAGCAACCTCCCTGGCCTCTACCAACTAGATGCCAGTAGCAGCGCCCCTGCCCCCCAAACACACTGACCCTCTTATTTCAACCAGAAACATCAAACATTTTTACTTGGGGGACAGAATCATCCCTGGATGAGAACCACTGGTATAGACGCTTCTTTATATCATTTTCTTTATTTTTCTGTATGTTTGAGATATTTTATGATAGACAATGATAAAATGTTGAAATATATATTTAGCACACAAAAATTCATAGACAATTATAGACAGTTGTGAACATGTGAACATATGAACATACATTAAAATAGGCAATTCTATAATGTAGAGAGATAGAAAAGGCTTAATTAACCCAAATTAACAATTTGCAATCAATTTGCTTGAATTGTTTAGAAAAGGTTTAAGCAAAGTAAGGATACTTCAGTTTCACCTTAAAAGATGGATAGGATTTTGCAAGTTGGAAAAGTGGTGGAAAAGCGTTGTAAGTAGAAGGAAGGTTAAACCACATTCTTAATCTCAATACATGTTCCTGTGGGTGTGAACCCATTAATAAATAGGAACCGTTGAAGATGCATTATTAATTAAGGTGTGGCCCCACCGAATCAGGGTTGGCCTTAATCTATATTACTGGAGTGTTTTATAAGGTGAAGAAATTGGAATTCAGTGGGCCAGAGGAGCCAGAAACCAGATGTCAGCTGAAACCTGAAGAGCAAGCAGAAGTAGAGAGAGATCACTCTGTAACAGGGGGGCAGAGATGCAAGCCAAGGAACCCCAAAGATGGCAGCAAGCCAGCCCCAGAAGCCTACAGACTCTAAGGAGAAAGCAGGACCTTTGTAACATCTTGATGTTGGATTTCTAGCCTCCAAAACCATGAGATGATGAAGCACTATTGTTAAATCAGCCAGCATGTGGCATTTGTTAAAGCAGCTCTGGCAAACTAAGGCAAGCATGGAAGCAGAGAATGTAAAAAAAATATATATATATATATGGTATGATGTGCTCTTTTTGTGTAATTGAAATATAGGACAGGGGTTTCACAAGGACCATGGAGGTGGCACACCTCCACGTCTAAAGAAAATGGGTATAAGGAACATGAGAGCAGTGTGGTCTGTGACAAACTGAAGAAACACCAAGCAAAATATGTCTATCAGGGTTCCACAGACCCTAAAGGTGTCTGTGGAAAGGTTTCAGGGTGTCCGTGAGCTTGAATTGAAAAAAATCAACTTATTATCTTTATTTTCTGTGACCTCCGTTGTTGAGTGTCATAAAACTATCTGCCGCTACATTCTGAGAAGGGGTCTGTGGTTTTCACCTGACCGGCAAAGAGATCCATGGAACAAAAAAAGGTTAAGAACCCCTGGCTCTAGTTCAAATACAGTTCAAATGCAATCCACATGCTTCATGAGCCCTATTTTAGAATATATGGTTGTACTAATGGGTAAGAAGTGGTTAATGTAATTAAAGCATACTATAAGGAAAATTAATATTCCTGTAGAATGTTGTCAAACTAAAAATATTAGCCTGAGAAATATAAAATGTAATAGATTAGAAGTTTCAGTATGGTTATTATGTCAATTCTCCATAAATTGATTTATAGATTAAATGTAATCCCCAAAATAATAGCAACAGGCTGTTTTGTTAAATAGCAATTGACAAGCTGATTCTAAAACTCCATATGAAAATTCAAAGAATCTAAAATAACCAAATGAATCTTGGAAATAAAAAAGGTGGAGAACTTACACTACCGGTCTTTGGGACTTGTAAAACTCCAGTAATCAAGTAGTATGGTACTTGCACAACGATCAACACATGCATCAGTAGAACAGAGTAAAGATCCCAGCAACATGCACAAACTCACTGCGTCATTTAATTTTTTTCAAAGGTAGTGATGTAATTCACTGTTTTTGTTTGTGTTGGTCTTTCCGACAAATGATACTAGAATAATTCAATTCTATACCATTACCTGTACATCACAACATACACAAAAATTAATTCAAGATTTATCAAGCATCTAAATGTAAAACTTAAAACCATAAAACATTTAGAAGAAATCATCAGAGAATACCTTTGTGATTTGAGGATATGAGAAGTTTTCTTGGACAAGAGATAAAAATCAGTTTGTATTCAAACTGACAAATTTAGATTTCATTAACAAATTAAAAAAAAAATTGGAAAGGTTGGTTCAGCAAAAAATACTATTGAGTAAAAGAATAGCAGAGCCACAAATCCAAAGATATTATTTGCAAAATACGTATCTGACCAAAGACTGGTTACCAGGATATATGTGAAACCTTTTACAACTCAATAAAGAAAAGATAAGGAATCCAATTTAAAAATGAGCAAAAACTCTGAACAGACAGAGTTTGGTACTTGACAATGTGCTCACCATCACTGTACTCTGGGGCATGGCAACTGAATGCGCAATGAGATACCACTACATAATCTTCCACAGCAATACCACAAATGATAGGAGGAAGTGTATCAGTTGGAACTCTGACACCTTGTTAGTAGAATTGTGAAATGGTACAGCCACTTTAGAAATAGGTTTGGTAATTAGAAAAAAAGTTTTTGTTCAGAAATTTGTTCTCTATTACAGAAATATAGGAAAACCCCATGAATCTTTTATGTATATCTTTCAACAACTTCCCAGCAGCAGTACTATTGCATGTAACTTTTAAATTTAATGCCTAAAGGCATGACAATTATAAAATCATGTACAAGCCTTTGGTGTTGTACTAGTCAGCCAAGGGGTGCTGATGCAAAATACAGAACTCTGTTGGTTTTTATAAAGGGTATTTATTTGGGGTAAAAGCTTACAGTTACTAGGTCATAAAGCGGAAGTTATTTCCCTCACCAAAGTCTGTTGCCACATGTTGGAGCAAGATGGCTGCTGATGTCCACAAGGGTTCAGGCTTCCTCTTCTTAAGGCTCCATGGTCCCAGCTTCTTCCAATATCAGCTATAGGCTGGGACAAGTCTTGTCCCTCTCCTGGGGCTCATTTTCTCAGGGCTCAGCTGCTCTACTCTCTCCACAAGGCTAGCTTAAAACTGTCAGGCAAACGGCTCAGCTCTCTTCCTGTTGGAACCTTCTCTCTTTCCTCACAAATCTGGTTCTCTGTGTGTTTACTTCCCCGGGGTCCAATATCAAAACTCTAACTAATTCCTCTGCTGTTTAGTTTCCCCATGGTGGGTGGGGACTCGATATCCTACTGATGTAGTCCAATCAAAGCCTAAGTCATAATGTAATCAGGTAAAAGTAAAACCTCTGAATCCAATACAATCTAATATGCCCAGGGGAACAGACCAGTTCACAAGCATAATCCAATATCTACTTTTGGAATTCATAAACAATATCAAACTGCTACAGGTGTGTACCTGAGTGCTTACACATCCTGAAGGGTGTTTTCATATATGCACGGTTAAGTTCATCTTCTCTGGATAAATAGTCATATTCATGTTATTTTTTTATCTATACACTATAAAGAATTGTTAAATATAATATATATATTTATATATATAATCTATATATATTCAGATAATAATGTGTGATTAATCTTCACATAATGTTTGCCTTCTCTAGAATGAAATTCCATGAGGACATAATTTTGTCTCATCTTATAACAGTCATATCCCCAATACCTAGAATAATATCTGGCACATAGTAAAACCTCACTGAATATTTGTGGAATATAGGAATATGACTTTCAGAGTATAATATTTGCAAGACTATGAATGTTTATGGGTATACTACTTGTGTGTTCATTAAAAAATTGACATTTTAAGAAGTCACATGGCTTGCTGAATATTTACATTTAATCTATATTACTCTGCATGAAATTTAACAGTTCTTTTTTTATTTGGGTAGATTTGTTTAGGTGCTTTAAAATTTTATTTCAAATATGCTGTAAAGCATAAATTTTTATTTCCATCTTTTAATAGCACATGCTGACTTACAATTTGGGAACACAAAGGTTTGTATAAGTGTTGGGTGAGTTTTATATGTGTGCATTTCCCATGCAAATGATTTCCATAGCTTATAGGGCCTTGACTTAAATGCATTCACTCTATGTTTCATGGCTATGAAATAATATCTGAAAGAGATGTGATTTATTTTTCTCACCAATTCATTTGTCTTACTATAGTTTAGTGTTCTGTTTTTTTAGTTTTCTAAGAACTACATTTTGTTGCCACTCCTTTTATCTTTGATTCTTATAATTGGTATTTTTGAAGGTTTTTCTTTGACAATTTGTATTAATGAAGGTTAGTAGTGTATGGTGATTGTAGTGTTTTTCAACAATGGATATTCACATATCAGGAAATTGTTTCCTTTGTCACTTTTTGATGACTATGCACTCAAAAGTGTTGAATCCCACTTCTAAAAGTCCAGTTCTGATTCTGAAAGTGTGTTTGTTTCTCCCTTCACCTGATCAGTGAGGGTTTTTTGTAGAAAGCCAAGAAAGGAAGTGACTGCTTTCATGCTTTCAAATTTAAGAAACATATCTGGCTTGAGAGGTGCCCAAAAATGAATCTGCAAATTGCTCTTAGAGTTAGAGAAAAAGAAAAAATTAATCACAGTGTTTTCAGGAATTACATTTCAAAAATGAAGTTTTAAACAGAAGATTTGTTTAATAATGCAAGTAAAGCATATTCATTATAAGAGAATAGGAGGAAAATAAAATGGCAAAAAGAAGGTAGTAAAAGACCCCCATATAAATCCAATGTTAGCATCATCCAATTGATCAATTTATCTGATAAATTATCATATTGCATTTGCTATTTTTAATCTCAATTATTATTATTCATTGAGAGATAATCCTGAGTGATTAAATATTCATTTGCAATGTGATTTTTTTTTTTTTGAGGTACCAGGGCTGGGGATTGAACCCGAAATCTCATATGTGGGAAGCCAGCTCTCAACCACTGAGCCACATTGCCTCCCCTGAGTTGGTTTTTTGTTTGTTTGTTTGTTGTTTTTTGTTTGTTTGTTTGTTTTTAGGAGGCACCAGGAACTCAACCGGGACCTCTCATGTGGGAAGCAGCTGTTCTACTGCTTGAGCCACATCTATTCCACGCAATGTGATTTTAATGACTTTTTAGTATTCCAATATTTGAAAATAAAAAATGTCTGGCCAATCACTTATGTGGCAGTTTGATATTTATGAATTCCAAAAAGAGATATAGATCATGTTTGTACACTGGGTCTGTTCCTCTGGGTATAAAGAGAGCTCCATAGACACAACAGAGAAGAGAACTTGATCCTGGGGCCCTGGAGAGGGATAAGACATTCACCTGATAATTTACAGCTGACCTCACGAAGAGACCAGAGCAACTAAGCCTAGAAAGAAATGATCCCTCCAGCCTACAGCTGAGATGGGAAAAAGCCTGGCCCACGGAGCCTTAAGAGTGAGAGGAAAGCTGAACCCTCACAGGCATCGCCTGCCATCTTGCTTCAACACGTGGCAACAGACTTTGGGTGAGGACATACCTCTTACGGTACCTTCAGTTGGACTCTTTAGGGCTTTTACCCCAAATAAACACCATTTATAAAAACCAACAGATTTCTGGTACTTTGTATCAGCACCCCTTTGGCTGACTACTACACTTATGATTTGCAATTTTAATTGTTTCCAATTGCAATGAATAATCCTATTTCTTTGATTCCATTTGTGATAGGTTTTTTTAAACAGCGTATTTTTGAGTTAAAATGGTATAGCTCCAGGGAAGTGGGTGTGGCTCAGTGGATAGAGCCCCCGTTTACCATATGGAGGCCCGGGTTCGCGTTCCGAGGCCTCCTTGTGAGGGCACGCTGGCCTGAGCGGTGCGGTGGGCTGATGCAGCAACCTCACGGCAGGAAACGGGTGTGGCGCAATGGATAGAGCACCCGTTTACCATATGAGAGGCCCCGGGTTCGCTTCCCAGCGCCTCCTTGTGAAGGCAGGCCGGCTAGCGGGGCGCCGTGGGCTGATGCGGCAAGACCTCACAGCAAGGGGGAGATAAGCAGACACGGAGAAGACACGCAGCGAATGGACACAGCAGCACAAGCAGCAAGGGCGGGGATAAATAAATTAAATAAATAAATCTTTAAAAAAAAAAAATGGTATAGCTCCATTAACCTGAAAATACTAACAGGAATAATTTATAAAGATGATTATGTGTGATAAATTGTTGTGCGACTCTGATTCTAATCCAGGTTAATTGCGTGAATTTGGATAAGTCATCAAATTCTCTGGGCCTCAGTTTCTTCTATGAAGTATGGATAAGGTTAAGTAATTGCTTATTATCCATCAGGCTGTCACATTCTCTTATGTCTGTGGATATTTCTATAAATTGGGAGGTGTGCAATACTTAAATACAAATCAAAAAACAGTTTTATCTATGTTTTCCAAGTAATCTACCCAATCTTAATTTACTGATTTTGAAGATCCTGGCATAGATGGCTTTCTCCCTTTAGGGGTAAGAGTGAAGGAAACAATAATAAGACAAGTGTCTTACATAGTTTTCATGCATATTGGGTCACCAGCCATGAGGACTCCAATTCTCCAAAAAGGGGTACCTCAACAAAGAAAGCAGACACAAATTCAAGAATTTTGTTTTTCCTCTTTCTTTAATATACTTATACATATATAAACATATCCATGTGGTTTTAGTCTTCTAAATGTCAGTTTGCCTATGGACATTTATTTACTTGGCTTTCTTTTTTTTTTTACTTTTGTCTTTACTTATTTTTGTTCTAATTTGTCTTTAGAATGGCCAGCAAGTAACATTGATGTAACACTGGGAGATTTTTTAGGGTTAGCTCACACTACAGTAGAACCAGTACCTACTTTACCCAAAGTGTGCCAGAAGCCACATTTATGGACCTATAACAATGCCCCCCATATATTTGAAAAGACTATCTTCATATGATTTTAAACTAGCTTCCATATTGTCAATTTCTTTAGATGTCATACTTGATTACTGGAACTGTGAGCTTTCTTAACATCTAATATCACCCAACCCTT
This sequence comes from Cabassous unicinctus, assembly GCA_029593785.1. Classification (NCBI taxonomy): domain Eukaryota; kingdom Metazoa; phylum Chordata; class Mammalia; order Cingulata; family Chlamyphoridae; genus Cabassous; species Cabassous unicinctus. Next base: position 36,087 of record JAQZBX010008886.1, on the reverse strand, counting down.
ATGTGCAGTTTGTATCTATTTCATTGCTGCAGATTTTTACACAATTTGTGATCATTAAATTTTCAAAGATGATTGTGCCAGTGCAAAGCAAGATGGCTCCACCTCTCTGTGTCCTTACTTAGAAGGTATTTTATATTGCCAGAAATTACATTGAGCAACATAGATCTGTTTAGAAAAGAAAAGAGGGGCCTATAAGGGGGAGGTTCACATTATCTCCAGGCTGTGAGCCTTGGTCATCCCTGGGGAAATACTTATAACAAAAATTAGCATCTGAGATTGCGTTTCTCAATGTTTTCTTTCATTAAGGATAGTTATTTTTCTTTCCATGCAACTTCAGAAAATGGCATTTAACCTGGTAATATTCTGAGTAATTGAAATATCAGGGTATCCTTGGTCTGACTTATTTTCATTGCTCCCATGGATGGAAATCTATTAGAACCTATTGTAGTACAGCTGACCTGGGATATAAATCTTGTAAACATCCTTATTTCAATGAAATGGTAAGATATATTGTATCCTGGCCGAGATGAGCCAGCTCATGAGCTCTACGTTGAGTCATTCTGATCAGAATGGAGGCTTAAGTGGACATTTTGGAAGCCTAGAGGTAGTTCATTATAATCTCTTCCTTTCATAAGTACTCAGTGCCTTTATCCCATAACTCTCTTTGTTTTCCTTGCTTGGTAAAACCATCACCTGGATCAAATCTAATTAGCATAATGGGAACCCATGCTGATGAACAAAGCTGAAGCAAACACATCAATACAGTAACTGCTGCCTACACCTTGCTTTCCATTCATGGCCCCTGAGTTTGGCCCTTATTGCTGCCCAGCAGTCATACCCTATTTCCAAACTCTATTCACTGTTGAGCTCTTTCAGACAATTATTTCCTGCCTGATTCTCCTCAAGCCTCCAACACCTCCTCAGCAATCATCACTCACAGATAATGAACTTGTTCATATGTTACTGAGAAAATTGCAAGAATCAAAGGAAAGCACCTGCAACCTTCTACCACCATAGTTATCCACCAACCTGTATCTGCATCTGTATCCAGATACTCTGCCTTCTGGCCTGTGAGGGTGAAACAGTTCTGCCTGAATTTTTTTTTTCTTTTTTGACAAAATTGATGCCCTTTCAAAAACACAAATAAATCACCCCATTAATTTGTCCCTCTCTCCAAGATTATAAATTCTTCCCCCTCTTCTGGGTTATTCAAATCCAAACTGTCATTTCCCCCATCTTAAGAAATCTCTTTCTTGTACTGACTCACCATTTAAGCTCCTGCCTCTTTTCTCTTCCATTTGCAGTAAAAATCCTCACGAACATTAACTCTCCTGATGCTTCCAATTTGCTGTCCCCATTGTCTATGGAAACCGTAGGCTTATTCTTCCATCATTCCTCCCAAACTATTATTTACAAGGTCACTTGTGACAACTAATGATCACTTTCTAGTCCTCATCCTACTTGATCTATCAAAAACATTTGACATAGATAACACTCTACTTCTTCATTGACTTTTCAGAACCTATTTTCTTGATTTTTCTTCTATATTAAGTGGTCATTAATTCCTCAGGGCTTAAACCTTGAATATATAGGTCTATATACCTTCCCTTGGTCATAACATACAGTTTCATGGCTTTAATATAATATATGTATATCTATATCTATCTCTCTATCATCTATCTATCTATCATCTATCTACTTATCTATCTGTAGCTCAGAACTATCGAATTCCAAATTAATATTGAAAATTTTAATTTTTTATAAAAATTTTTCCATGTGAATATCTAATAGGCACTTGAAACCTAGCATGTGCAATTCAGTTCCTAATTTTTCTGCTAAAGCAAGTTCTGGTCTATGTCTTCCCCATGAAAGTTAATGGTTAAACCATAGGACAAAATTTAGGTCCATTCTTGACTCTCTTCTTTCAAATGTCACATTTAATCTATTCACAAGTCTTTTGGTTTTGCATTCAGAAGATATCCAGAATGTAAACACTTCTCAACAATTCTGTTTTCACCCTTTCCTAAACTTCAAACATCTCTCTCTCTCCTGGATTATTACACTTGCTTTTATGTTTGCTCTTCCTTTTTTTAGGACAATCTCTACCAGATATCCCTATAGGTCACACCTTTACCTCCTTACCTTTTCTTTGAAGCCTTGCCCAATCAACCTATTAGTGGTCTCTGCTAGCAACGCCTATGTCCTTGCCTGCTTCCTTTTTCTCCCTAGTACCTATCACTTTCTGCTATGCTCGGTCTTTTAAACATTTCATATTGTTATTTTCTCTCTCCAAACAAGAATGTAAGCTTTTCTGAAAATAGAAAATTTTGTCTGCTTTATTTATTACTTGGCAAACAATAGAAGTTCAATAAATATGCACAATTTTTTTTTCTAATCTGCAAAAATCTTTGTTATTTGCCGATAAATAAAGTTCTTCATCTAGTTTCTAAATGTGGGCTGGTTGGATTTTAATATTAGGCTTTATGTAAGTTATGATATTATATACTCATGAGAGAACTAGAAACCACTCATATTCCCACATTCAAGATTTTCAACCTCTATCTCTTATGGGAAAAAATAGAATGATTAAGGGTGTTTTGGCCACCACGCTTATGTCTGTTAATTTTAGGAGCGGATCTGTTAAGCTTCCTAGCTCCCTTGACTAAAATTTCAGTCTTCCTTCCGGTCCTAATTCAATTTTCTGACAAGCTGGACATGATTTGTCTTAACACTTACATTCCCCCGTCAAGGCAAATGCAGGCTGCTCAAACATATGGTCTCTTTTGGGCAATATTTTAACTTTAATTTATTCCTGTTAACTATGACTTGGCAATCTCTAGAGACCTTGAATGCCTGGATTGGAGGCAGATCCAATGAATGCCTTCTTGGACTCAATGGCTAATGGGTGAATTGCTTCCCGTTCCTTCAGAGACAGCAACATTAATCTAAATTGAAAATTCTTCACCAGCATTTATGATTCTGAATGGTAGCATATGGTGTTAATCTGGGGGAAAATTTATCTTTATTCCTATTCTGTAGGCCAGTGACTTAAATATTATTAAAGTGAGAGTACCTTTCTTTTGACTACTAATCTTATGGTCACTCTTCTTTATGGGAGCAGAAAAGCAATGCTTTTTCTGGATTTTAATTCAGAGCAGAGGTGTCCTAGGACATTTCTGTTGCAGCCTTAATATTTATATAAAGGAAGATGAGAAGTCTAAGATAAACAAAGGAATTTCAAGCACCATTGTTAGTTTTTCTCTCCATACTGGTGCATTCCCTAACATAAATAGAATAAAGATAAATAACAAACTAATCTTTGGGAAGTACACATGAAATTTATAATACATTTGGATATACTACCAGTGAATATTCTATATTTTGTGGGCACCTTTGAACTTAGGACACAACCAAGCACATTTGGAACTGTGGCTGTTGAAACTGTATATGATCATTCTAAATGATAAATGTGAACATATATATATATATGTATGTATGTATTTGAAGTTTTTGTCTGAAGCTAACTCCCTAAATTTTTTTAAGGTATTATATAATCGTTGGAATAAATGAACATTTTCCTAACAGACTTTCTTTGAAGCAAATCATTCATACAGATTTGCACATTTTGACATGTTTAATAATTTCACAGGAATAGATATTCATTCCCAATTCTTTTGAAAAGAACAGTCCAAGATATTTTCTTATGATCAATACAGGTATAATAATAATAAGAGCTAGTATTTGTTAGCACCTTTCATGTAACAAGCAAAACACTAAGGTTTTTTTATAAGTATTACTCATTCATTCTTGCAATAAATAAATATTGAATATTAACTCTATGCCAAGCACTGTTCTAGAAACTCAGGACACAAAGAAGACAAAGCTTCCTGCTCTCATGGAGCATCAGGGTTGGGAAGACAGGCATTAAACAGTAGGCATAATGATTAAATTGCAGTATGAAAGATGCAATTTCCTAGGGCTTCCATAACAATGTAACACAAACCAGATGGCTTGAAACAACTGAAGTTTATTGTTTCACAATTCTAGAAGCTAGAAGTCCAAAATCAAGGTATCTTCAGGCTAATGATCGCTCCAGAACCTGTAGGAGGCAATCCTTCCTTGACTCGTCTAGCTTCTGGTGTTTGCCAGCAATCCTTAGCATTCACTGGCTTGTAGAAGCATCACTCTGCTTCCCGCATCTTCACATGGCCTTCTCCATAGTGTCTACATGTCTGTGTTCAAACTTTTTCTTATTGAAAGGAAACCAGTCATCTTGGTTTAGGGCTAAACCTAATCCAGTTTGGTCTCCTCTTAACTCACCAGATCTTTAAAGACCCTATTTCCAAATAAGCTCACATTTACAGGTACTGGGAAATAAGACTTCAACCCGTCTTTTAGAGGACACAATTCAACCTGTAAGAACGTGGTAGATTATCTTTTATACACACAAACACACACACACAGGAAGCAGGTGCTCAACCACTGAGCTAAATCCACTCCCCAATGAGAGTTGGTTTTTTGTTGTTGTTGCTGTTTGTTTTTTAAGAAGTACTGGGGATCAAACCCGGGGCGTCATACATGGGAAGCAGGCGCTCAACCACTTGAGCTACATCTGCTCCAGTAGATTATCTTTTAAGATGGCCATCAACAATTCCTGTTCTCTTCATTGGTGGATGGCACTCCTCACCTCATGAGGTGAAGCCTATTTACCTTGGAATAAAGACAGGCATTGTGCTTTCTCTGAACAATAGCATGAAGTGAAAATGAGGTTGTGCCAGTTCTGGGACTAGCCTATAAGAGTCCAGTTAGATGTCAGTTTTGCTCCCTGGGAACCCAGCTAACATGCTTTAAGATGGAAGCAGATCTACACTACAGGGGAAGTATGTCCAGATGAAGGCTAATTGAAGCATCCCAGTGCAGCCAGCACCAGTGGAAAGACATGCCAGTGAGGTCTTTTGCACCTTCCAGCATTCAGCAGAGCCCTGAGCTGGATGCAGCTGCATGAATGACCAACACCAAATGGAGCAGAAGAACTATACAGATGAGCCCAGTTTATGCATAAAATCATGAGAAATGATACATCATTGTTGTTTAAACTTCCAAGATTTGGAGTATTTGGTACACAGCAATAGACAATGAAAACATAGAATAAGTTCTAAGGGAAAAAAAAGGACTAACAGTATTGCAGACTGGGAGTGTGTGCATATGTGTGGTGATGATGGTGGGGGAAGGGACAATGTTGCCATCCTCACAGCAATTCTTGAGTAGATATAATTAATAACCATTTCCCAGATAAAAAAGTGAGGCTGACAAAGGTTTAGGAACATTCCAACTTATATAAAAACATCTAGTTCAAACCCAGGGTATCCCTCTAAACCACTCAATCAATTAAATTGTTGGTAATGGAGGGAGAATAGTGAAATGTTATAAGAATGAATTTTTCTCAACCAAAGGAAAGTCTAGAAAATATTTTTAAGAGGAAGAATTTGAGGCAGGTAATTTCCATTTCACATTTTTTAAAAATGTGCCTATTAAAGGCAAGCAAAATTCCATTTCTTCCGTGCTTAAGATAAGGCTGGGGATATGATTGAAAAAGAAACATTGTTTTTGCTACAGATGATGGGAGAATATGGCAACTAGGTTTTGGGTAACAATTTTACAAACTCACTCTTAAATGCCTTTTCTTAAAGTTATTTTTTTAAAAAAGATTAAACTATGGGGGTTGCTTAGTAATATGGATTTAACATTGCACACTGAAAGCCTGCATGAGACTCATTAAAACCAAATTGAGCTTTTCAACTAGATGCTTTTACAATTTAAAGGGATTCAAAACAAAATACTCATAGAAAACTGAAAAACGTGTCAAGATGAATGGGCTGCATATATGCATGCACCTTATGTATTTTGTATTGTTTTTGTCATGAAGTTTGTCCTTTCACATGGAAGTTGCATTTCTAAGCAACACTACATGAGTAAAAAGCACAAATTTAAGGAAGAATAAATGGAAATTGTTAAGAAAATTTCACATTTTTAGTAACAAAGGTACATATCATATATCTTCAACTGTATTTTATTATTATATGCAAAAGTTATAATTTGATGAATCCACATTCACCCAAAAAATAAACAAAAGTTCTTTCCTTTGTCCTTCAGTCTTCCAGATCCTATCTCTGCTATCATGTTTAACTTTTACCTTGTTATTTTTCTTATTGCATTGCTCACAATCACTGAAGATGAAAACAAAAGTGAAACCATATAAAGTGTTTAAAAAAGATTAAAAAACACAAAGGAGATGCTAACAACAATAAATTCAAAATGCCTATGTGTTCCCATGTTTACCTCATGGGATAATAAAATTATTACTCCCAAGTTCTGTGAATATATTCTTTGATGGCATTACTACTAGTAATGATCTATGTAATGCAAATAATGCTTTCTTATTAATCAAATTCTGTCTTATTTGCTTTTGGAAAACACACTGGGAGAACTGCCACCAATTATATTTTGCAGCATTTTCCTTGAAAGGGAAACAATTTTTCTCCATACATTTTTTAAAAAAAGAATTTAAAAATATATAAATTTTATTTTTCTACCAGTACTGTTTTCATAATTTATGTCATACAGGGAAAAACAAAACAAAACAAAATGAGCAAATACTTTCTAATAGAGTTTTTTCCTTCTTGGAAGATTTTGTTAGTTTTGTGATAGAAGGTATGTGTGCAATGTAGTTAGATTTGAGTTCAGATCCCAGGTTGATTATTACTGTGCAGTGTGAACTTGCTCACATTACACCAATTTTTAACTTATATTTCATTGATAATAATAATAAAGAAGAGGGAGATGAAGGGAGGAGGAGGAGAAGGGTTTTTGAGAGTTAAAGGTAATATATTAATGATAGCTTGGTTCCTCTGGATCATTCTGATAACATCAGTCTCCATAAAACTGCTGGTATTTACAGTACTATTGCTATTATTACTACTTTTTAGGCAAAAAGGAAAATCTCATCTATTTAAATGATTTTAGTAGGGAAGAAAAAAGAGCACTACTCCTGCCTAAAGAGTCTGGTTATGTTGTAGGTGCCACAAGACCTCTGCTTGATTCCAAGTTCCAAACATTTATAATTGCAAAGATTGTCTTCCTTTTTAAGAATAAAAAGTAATTAGATTGAGAAAAGCCAGGTTTGATTTTTTCTATGTATCCTTTAAGCATTTGGACCATGATAATCCTAATTTCATGAATTTGGTTCAGTAGCACTGGGAAGGTTGCTTATCCTTTATAAGCTTCAGTTTCCTCATCTAGAAAAAGTAAATGATACATACATATTTTTTAGGAGGTACTGGAGGGAACACGGAATGAAGCAGGCACTCCACCGCTGAGCAACGACATTTTTAATTATGCTAATATCCACCTTAAAATATTCCTATAAGTGACTAAGATTATTGTATTTGGGTGTTTTATAAATTGCAAAAATGTTATATGAATAATACTGATGATATAGCAATTAAGCCATATATAATAAAATACAGGTTAAATTACATAATATTCAAAACATGAAAGCTAAATAAGGATGATAAATTATGAGTTTGATTAGGCTAAAAATTGTTTCTATGAGAGAGGAACATATAGATTTTCTACAGCATTACCTTTCTATCACATTGTTTTTGGGTGATATTCTGCTCTTCATAATATGATTTCTGATACTTGTATTTCACTCCATTATAAAATTATATTTCAATCCACATAAATTTTATGTGGCAGTTGTTATTTCACCTTATATACTCAGCCATGTATACAAAGACTGTGACACTTTTTCAGCCAAACAATCTTTGCACTCATGAGCAGTGATAGTTCCTAAAAATGACATTACTGTGACATTCTTACTGGCCAGATACTAATCCACACCACATGGAAAATTTCATTCTCACCAAATATTTTATCATTAGTTACTACCTTGCTGGGGAAAGCTAAATTTGAGGTAAATATATAAAAATTCTGACACCCATCTAAATAAATTATACTGTATGAGCAAATGTGGAAGCCATTTACTCTAGTACAAAATCATGTTAACTACATCCAGATAAGATTTTGAAACCACTGACCAAAAACCTGTGATATATTTTATCTGAATCTTGTATTCTTTTTTAGGTTTTTCAGTAAAGATTGTTTCTGCATATAACTTATTTGAATATAATTTGTATAAAATTTAAAATTAGTCCATGTAAATCTGTATCCCAGTCTTTGAAAATCCCCTTTGTGGCTCTAAGGATTAAATTAGTGAATACTTATAAAACAACTTTTTTTTTTTAATTGGTAAGCCATTCTATACTGCACAGCCTAGAGAGGTAAATTTCCTCACTCCTACCAGGTCCTGCTGTTTTTATGACACCAAAATGTCCTAAACAACATAAAATATGAAACTGAGCCTCAGTTTCCTTATCTGCAAAATGGTGATTATAACATTATCTTCAAAATGATTCTAAGAAGTATATACAATAAACTATTTTGTAATAAGGAAACTGAGGCCCAGAGTGGTTAAGACATTTTGCCAAGATTACAAAGCAGGAGAGGATTAGAGACAGAATTAAATCCATGCTTTTCTACTTCTCATAGTAAATGAGTACTATGCAAATAGGGATTACTATTTGGGTGTAGCCAAAATTCCTAGGCAGTCTGGCGCAGGGAGCAGATGCAGCTTCATAATGATGATTTCCATATAGCAAAGACAGTTTTATAAAAGAATAACTAAATTATGTTTAGGGTCCTAAATTTCATAAAATGGGATAATGAACTGGACTAGTCAGTTTGTTTTAGGCAATTCTATGTAAAAGAAAAAGATACAAAACTTCAGAGGCGTGGAAAATAAAGATTCATTTTTTGTTATATGTAGGCTGTAGGCCGACATTAGCCCTGTTCCAGACTGAGACACTATTCCATGTCTTCTTTTTTGACATAGAGGTTGAAGAATTAGCTCTTTTATGGGGCATGCCCATTCTTGTGGGAGAGAGTAGAGGAAGGGCTTTGGTGGAAAACCACACTGCCATATATTGCTCCTGCTTGGGCATGGCATAATTGAAGTCTTTTCACATTTCGTTGGCCAAAGCATGTCACATGACCAAGCCAAAGTCAATGAGGCATGGGATTATGTCCTCCCATAGAGGGCATGTTCAGGCACATGCCAATAGGCAGGGATGTCTAATCATCTTTCCAGAAGGAGAGCACAAGGGAGAATTAGAGGGTGGTGCTGGATAATTGCATCCAATAATACAATCAATCACAGTGTTCATTATACTTTCAAAAATTTTTTTTTCATAAACAAGCAAACAAACAAACAAAAAAGACGTTTCTGAAAACCCTTCAAGTAATCTTAAATTCTAGTGTAAGGAGGGGTAGTGCGGGAAGGGCAGCGGTAGACATAAGGTTATCTCATCAATGTTCTAATATATATAGGGGTTAGCACCTCTAAAATCATTGCCTCCAATTTTTTAAATATAGAAGAAACATGAATAAAAGCAGTAACATGCAACACATTATCTCTTTTAAGTAAAATCCATTTTAATGTAAACTAAGAGATGCTAGTAATGATGTGAAGAGCAAAAATCATAATTGTACGTTGATGTTATAGAGTTCCTATCCTACTACAATTGCCTCGTCCCTATACTTTGTACTTTAGAGCTCTGTTTCTGTCCCAACCCTGTTCCAGTTGCCATTTTAAAACAGAGAATCTTCTTTTAAAACAAGACTGATCACAACTGCTTAAAGTCTTACAAGATTTTACTTTCTATGATACACTTTAAATTTATACCCCTTATCTTGGCATAGAAAGTCTGCAATGAGCTGTCCCTAATATAGCTACACAGACCCAATTTTCACTTCTTTCCTCATGTATCCTGGATTTGAATCTGGCAGGTAGTCCCTTGACGAGTGCTACCTCTCTTAGGTGTTTCCATGTGTACTGTTTTCTCTGCTTGTCACTCAGGCAAGCTCTTCAGACATCAAGACTGCATATGTCTTTTTCTTAACAATGTCTTCTTTCCCTTTTTTAAATTATGGAAATTAAAACATATACTTGCTGAAAAAAAATAACAATATAGTACTATACAGAGAAAAAAAGTACAAATTGCCCTTGCTTCCCAAACCACAGTCCCATTCCTTGGTGCCTTTGTGTGTATCTTCCAGTCCATGGCCTAGAATCATGGTGTTGGAGTGAATATACACACAAAAGGAAAGCACATATGTATTGATGTATAATCACCTATTCAGGGGTATCATACGTAGTGCTGTAAATTGCTTTATTTTTGGATATATTTCATGTCTGTATATTTACCAAATAATATTTTTTTTTCAAAAAGTGTTTCAACTGTTTTCTCCTTCATATTTCCTTAGAACTTTGTCAATATATTATCTATTATAACTTTTTTAGCCTTTCTTAATTCATCTCACACTATGATTCCTATATTAAATCACATACCTGCCTCTCCCACATCCTTGGTGCCTTAAAAATAAGGTGATCCAGTAAGCACTGATCATAAAATAAAGGCATTTTTGTAAAACAGTCAGACAATTGACATGTGTTTTTTATTCAGATAACTTACAATTTTCATTTTTCCCCAGTCTGAGCCAGATTTAAGCTAATTCAAGTCCTATTCTAAATAGCATTCACATTTTCTCATGTAAGGCTCACAACATCCTAGTGAAGGAGGTGTGATTTCCCCATTTCCTAGATGATGAACCTGAGGCTAAGTAACATGCTTAATATTCACAAGGGCACAGTGTCGGGATATGACAGAGCCAGGATTTGGGCCCAGGTCTTCCTCTCAGTGGTCTTTCCACTGCATTATGTTGCTTTTGTCAACACTTATTTTGGCCAGGCAAGCAAACAAACAAAAAACAAATGATTTCAGTCAATGAACTCTACATAACATGAGAATATAGAACAATATCTGTACTACCGGAGAGTGTGCACATGTAGCTTTTCAGACACTTGGGTGTTGTTACCATTTGCTCTTCCACAAACAGTCATTCTTCTGAGAGTAGAATTACACTACCACCCATTCCTTCAACCATACACATATAAAGGCTTTTACCACCTAGAGCACCTGAGAAGTTGCTGTCCAGAGCTGAGTGGTATACAACTCAAGGAAGCATCCCGGACCTAAATGTGTGTTAGAAGACAAAATTTAAGGAAGCATCTATTGCCTGTCTCATGTGACACCGACTTAACAGGTTCACCGCTGTGTTCTGCGTATCCAGGACACTAACAGAGCACATACACTTGTATATGCATGTGTGTGTGTTGAATAAATATGTTTTACAGACTTTATTTTATATGAAAATTTGTTAAAAGAAATTTCCCATTCTATGGCATTACATTTCTGTGCTATATAAATTATCTTCAGTCATTCACTTATTCATTAAATAGTATGAGTCATCTATTGATTCCTTCATATTCCAGGATCTCTACATCCATGGAGTGGAGCTTTTGGTGTCTTTTTTTATGCTCTTTGAATTATCTAGTTCACTGTTAACCTAGTCTGTACCACATTTACTATTATTGCCATATAAAAATATTGTTCTTTATAACAGTTCCCTTTTTAAATCCAATTATTTTAGCCACTTGCTAATGATACTGTCCATGAGTCACAAGTTTGATGTGGTAGTTATAGTTTTCTAATACTTATCATTAAAAGGAATATATTTTTAATGTAAAAATATTAATTCCTGTATCACTTGAAATGACTGCACAAAAGAGCTAATGGGTTTAGGGCCACAGTTGGGGAAACATTGGTGTAGTTTGACCCTGTAAATTTAGTCAGGATATTGAAGACATTGAACGATATTTATCAATCATAATCAAGGTCAAAAAGATGGTTAATGGCAGCACATGCCAAAACATAGGCTCTCTTTTATGAATTAGATAGTGATTCGGCACACACCCAATTTTAAATTAGAAACAGTTTCAATGAATGTCTTAGTTTCCTAGGGCTCCCATAACAAAGTACCACAAACTAGGTGACTTAAAACAACAAAAATATATTGTCTCACAATTCTGCAGATTGGAAGCCAGAAATCAAGATGTCAGCAGGGACAAGCTCTCTCTGAAGCCTTTAGGGAAGAATCCGTTCCATAACTCTCTCCTGGCTTCTGGTGGTGGCTTGCCATCAATTCATGGTCTTCTCTGCCTGAGTCATCTCATGGCATTCTCCCCTCCATTTGTGTCCAAATTGCCCCTTTTTATAAGACCACCAGTCGTATTACTTTGGGCCCTAATCCAGTTTGGCCTCATCTTAACTACCAATATCTTTAAAGACTCTATTTTCACTGGGGTTTAAGACTTGAACATGTCTTTGGGGAACACAATTCAAATATAATATGCATAATAGTGCATATTGCAATGAATCTTCCATTCCTCTCACTGCAGCACACAATCTAGCAACTGTTTTAGAAACCATTACAATTCTTATGGATTTATTGAATTTACCCTTTAATAAGCTTCACAAAAAAAATTCTCGGCAAAACTTTTTTAAGAGTAATGTGGGGAATGGACCTAATTGTGAGTTTTATCATCAGGCTACATTAGTTCAAATCCCAACTCTTACCAGTGTTTTTAAGCAATAACTGGCACATAGTAATTGGACTTGTTGGCTTTTATATTCAAGGTTATTAGAGAATTTGATGACGGCTAATGATCTTCTCCTCTGAAAGCTACATATTTGCATATAAAATAAAAATTTTGAATCCAAATATGAAGGTTTTCACAGAGCTCTTGAAACCTGAACCTTCTAGCATAAGTGAGGGCTCTATCAATATTTTTAAGGTCCAAGTAATAAAGAAAAGGAATTAAATATTTCTAATCTTGGTTGTTGAAAGCAAACTCATCACAAGTTTTCTCAGTCAACAAAGCAAATATTCAGAATTCAAAAAATAATTATAATAATCTGAGCAGAGAAAAAAATAATAATGACTTGAATTACATAAGATTATGTAAGCATTCTTTAAAAATATAGAGTGCAAGGGATATTGCTTGTAAAGAAAACATGCTATTTGGATTATTCAGAACAGAATTATGGGATAGAGTAGAAGTAAACAATATTAATGATAGGACAAATAGCATTTCTGTGCATAAAAGGAGAAAACGATTCTAGTTATCTGTAAGTCCAATCCTTTCCCTGCCTTTTTACAGTACTATTTCATGATTACAAGGATGTTTTAGAAGGAAAATATGTTAGGTGAATGTAATTGGACTACATATCTAATAGGCTTCTAAGAACCAACAATTATCAATATGGCACTACACTGACAATAGGAATGAGGGATAAATCATAGAAGACAATGATAGGCTAAGTTACAAAGAGGGTTGTTGTAAAGAGAAAAGCACAGAATAATTCATATTAGTCACTCGATGTGATGCCTATCATGAAGAAAATGCTCAAATTGTTATTTTTTTAAATACATTTTTTTACTTTTTAAAAAGATACTTAGATTACATACATGTTACACAAAAAATATAGTGATTCTCATACACCGCACATCCCACACCTCCCACAACCTCCTACATAAACATCCTTCATTAGTGAGGCACATTAATTGCAATTGATAAACACATCCTGGGGCTTTGCCATTAAGCATGGACCATAGTTCACATTGTAGACCATACTCTCCCCCACACAGTTCTGCATGTTATATGATGATATAAAATGGCCTATATCTGTCGTTGCAATGTCACTCAGGACAATTCCCAAGTCCCGAAAAAAACCCTGTATTACAACTGCTTTTCCCTCTCCCTGCCCCCAGAGCCTCCAGTGGCCACTGGCTCCACATCAATGTTGTAATTTCTTCCATTGCTTGAATCACAATATGTCTATAGTAGAATACCAGTAAGTCCACTCTAGTCTATTGCTCTTCCTCCCATCCTGAGGATTCTGGGATGGTGATGTCCACTCCACCTCCAATTGAGAGGGGACTTATATCCCATGGGAAAGAGAGATGGGACTATCCTGTCTGGAGCTGCAGACTCTCTCCATTCCCTGGGATGGCCGTTGTCCATCATCATCTCCCCACCAGGTGCCCTGGGTGAGTCCAATGAGCTGTAGAGTAGGAGCTACAACTCCACCGAGGTACTGGGCCCAACTGGCACATGGACAGCCCAAAGACTCAAGTCTCTGGACGTACACCTACAAACTCCAGCACCAAGTATAGGTTTGGATAGAAGGGACAGATGAGCCATGTGCAGGGAAGCTATTACTGAGTCTAACTCTGCCACCCTCAGGAGCACAAACTCCAGAGTAGGGTCCACTGGCAAGGCATCGAACTCTGGAGCTATCTGCCCTGACACAGGACCTGGGTGTCCTGTAATATACACTTTGGAAGTCTATGAGATCCTACTGAGATGTGCATAAGAGTCTGGGATGACCTCCCGACTCACTTTGAAGTCTCTTAGCCATATAGCCATATAAATTCATTTGTCTTTACCTTTTCCCCCTTTTATTCGAGGTCTTTTTCCAGTCGTATTGCCAGTTGATGCTTAGTAGCAATCCCTTGGTGCCAGGGAGTCTCATCCCTGGGAGTCATGTCCCACGCTGGGAGGAAGGTAATGCATTCATATGCTGAGTTTGGCTAAGAGAGAGGCCACATTTGAGCAACAAGGAGGCTCTCAGGAGGCAACCCTTAGGCACCCCACAACAATAGGCTAAGTTTAAATTTCAAGAGCAAAGACTCATAAGGCTAGTCATCAATATCAAAGGCCAATCAGTGGATCATCCTCCTTCACCAGTCACTACCCCTGCACTTGGGGGACTGTTGCTGTTCCCTTAGAGAATGTGGCAGAGCTCTCCAGGATGGGAATTCAGTATTCTCTCATCTATTGAGTGATTCTCCACCCACTGCGACAATGCCCCATGAACATTTGAACATTTTTATATATCTTATATGTATGCTTAGGTGAACTTCCTCCCATGCATCCCCCATCCCTGACACCCCACACCAATGATCCTCCCCTGCCCCAATAGTAACCGTTCTATAACCCAAAGCTTCTTCAAAGATGAAGCCATTACAATAACCAAATACAATTAATAGGAAAATGAAATAATAATGATAAGTTTAAATGTAAGAGATAAAATACATAAAAGCTTTTTTAAAAAACTAAAAATTAAATTAAAAGATTGGGATATTAAAAAAATGAAAAATATAAAAAAAATTTTTTTTTGACATTTTGCCTTTCATCACTGCAATATCTGGTGTCCAGTCTCACTATTTTTCATTTTGTTTTCAAAGAAGTTTTAGGTCACAACAAAGTCACACACAGAATACAGGAGACTCTCACATACCCAATATCCGCCCCCTTTTCTCCCCCCATAGTAACGCCTTTTGATATGTGGATGGTAGCATTGTTATAACTGATATACAAATAGTGAAACATAGCTACCAAACGTTGTCAATGGTTTACACTATGGTTTACATTTTAAACTGTACACTTTTATAAATTTTGATGGTATTTAGCATGCCCTGTGTCCATCACTGTAAGGTAATGAAGAACATTTCCACTGACCACTAAATACCCCCTGTTAGATCTATTCTATTCCTCCCTCCCCATCCCCCCGGGGCCCAGGACAACCCCCTGGCTTGACTCGTTGGATGTCAAGATTCAGAGTTACATGCAACAAGAGGTCTTGACACACTGGTTTGTCGTCCCCTATTAGGAACCGCCCTTGCTCTTGAGAGACTCCCACCTGTCTATTTCTGAACAAATCGGTCCTCCTAAAGATGGGAGTTCAACTCCTTCCCGCTCATTATGTGGGTCTCCACCCACTGATACAACACATTATGACAGAATGAACACTCTCACACTCCCTAGAAGCCTGCTGTAGGTGCGCCCTGTCCCGAATGTCCCCCCAACCAACACCCTAAAGCAGTGACCCTTTCTTGTCATATTGCCGTAAGAGCATTCCCACCTCTGTGCTTTCAACCTCATACCCACAAATTAAGTTATTTTATATTATATTCTATTATAAATTTATGTGGCTTGGCAATGTCTACAGATTCTTCACTGGATTTTTGTCCAGATCCCAGAACTCATCTCTTAGACAATTATCTTTTGCTTCTGATCCCTTCACTTTCTTCTGCCCACATATTAGAGGGCAGAGTAGGCCAGAGTGAACATGCTATCATAGAAACAGAAAATATGCAAGGTAGTCAATGGACTGGAAGGGAGAGAAGGCTTTTTTGCACCCAATGATTTTGAAAGGGAGTTATGCTAACTCTGTATGGGACTGTCAAATGGATGGGGCCAATTTGTTCATCACAATGTCTGAGGCAGCTACTGTTTTTCTTTTTTTTTCTCCAGAAACCCAAAGTGCTAAATGTCTTGCACCGAACAAGATATTCTGTCCCAAGTACCACAATCTTTTAGTAAGCGTCAATGCAATGAGCCATCCAGCAGAACCATGAGGCCAATCTGGCAGGGATGTGGAGAAACAGGGATACGTGGCTTCTAAGCTCTTTGCTTCAGGTATATATTGTGTAGAAACAGTTTATGTGAATTTGAAATATAAATTTTAAACCACTTATTACATAAAATCGAATTTTATGTGCCCACTTTGAAATTATGTAAAGCTGCCCAAACCTTCAAAATTCATTGAAAATCTCATAATTTCCAAGCCTACAATTCAAAGGAATTATATACTGTGCTTTAAAATTGCCATAAAGAAGTACCACTTTATTGTTAAATAAAAATATCCACAATCCTTGCCAGTATTATTTGAAGCCTGTAGTTATTTACCTGTATTGGAAATTCTGCAAATGCCTTGGTGACTCAGGTTCTGGACTTATATTATTTACTGTTATTATAATTTAAAATCTTTTTCAAAATATCCTATAAAAGTGCCATCTAAGAACTAGTGATGATGCAGGAAAAATGCACTAAGAAATCAATAACCTAGAAGGAAGTTAGATGAGATAAAAATGCCATGAAGAAGCCCGAACAATCTGCATAACATGCCATATATTTAACTTAAAAGTGAGTATTCTGGGAAAGATTAGAGCTAATTCTGAGGAAACAAAAAAGCATTGTTTAAGCAACTGCACCTTTAATTTGGCAAAAATAGTCATAACTGTGCAAAAATAATGAGAATATGCTGGCTGCAAGATTAATGTTACTAAAATGTGCTTCTAACCCAAAGTACCATCTGTAGTAAGACATAAAGCATTTTTGATGATTTTAAAGGAGATAAATTTAAATAAAAATACTTTGGCAAATAATTATTTATTCTTAGGAAGTATGTGCTTATGCAAATGTATATTGCATTCTTTGTAGGTGCATGTGCTCTAAAAGATGTACCCCCTTATTAATGTTTATTCAATGAGAAAATTGCCCTAATTCTTTTCATTCTGCTATTGTATTATGAATTTAACAGTCAAAAAGGCTCCTTTACATTTTAAAACTGTAAAACCTTAAGCTAAAAATCTCTGAGCTCTGTCTTTTCAAATACACAACTCCCCATTGTTGATTGAAGAATAAATGAGATAATGTATATTAAGTACTTAATACAGCATAAGCTCTCAACCTTTAGCAGATAGCATCAAAATAATAATAGCAAACACTACTATAGCACTTACTACATGTTAACCTCTACATTTTCTAGATGCCTCATACATGTTAAGTTATCCAGCCCTCAAAAGACTTCTCTGAGGTAGATATTGTACCATCATTCCCATTTTACAGATGAGACATTGAGGAACAAAACAAAAAAATTAAGTAACTTGTCTAAGGTCCCATAACCAAGAAGTGGCTAGATTGGGACTTGAAACCAAGCACCCAGGTTCTATATTCTGTATGCCTCTTCATTAGTGCCTTACGTTGACAACACTAGCTCTTGGCTTCAGCCTAAGTTTTACTCATTTTGCATTGGTTGTCCAACCAATGCTCAATGAGACCAAATTAGATGTCAGTGTAGGATCTAGCAACAGTGTGGCATGCTGTCCCAGAAAGATGCATGCTGCAAAGATAACTATTGCTTAGGTATGCCCTTGCTAATGGAAGAGAATAGAAAAACCCAGAAACATAATTTTTCTGAATACGCTTTAACAAGAGCTGTTCAAAAGGAACATGATCTTCCTCCAGCAGTGGTGGTGGTGAAATGGAGAGCATTGGTACAGTGGGAAGAATTCTTGGAACATTAGGATCCTAGGAATATTTTTAAGATATTTCCAGAAAATTAAGACATAAGGGATATTAAGCTTGAAAACTACCTGAAATTTTAATAGAAAGCATTTTTCTCCAGTTAGAAAATATTTAAGCATATAACAGCTGGCACATAGCCAAGTACCCATGACCACCCCATGCTGCTAGGAATGGCAGGTTGTTTTTTCTACCTGGGGTAGAACTGACCAGAAAAATGAAATCCTTTAACCGCTTTGTTCTTTAAATAGCATTTTGGGGTTTAGACTCAGAGTGAACTCACTAAACCACCTGTGTTTTTATTTTACTTAAACAGAAATGCTCTTTCCAAACTCTAATTAAAATATGTTGTTTATACCAATCTTTAATGTGGAAGGCACAGACATGGAGTATATGATCTTTTAACGTCTTGGTGAGCCACAGTTGTACAGAAAAAGGAGGAAAATAGAAAGCAAAAATGTTACTTTGTTTCTGGCTGGTGGTAACTATTTGAAATCATGGAACTTGAATTTCAGAAAGTCATTAAAAGCAGAATAAATTCATAGGCGTTTGACCTGGTTAGGATTTGGAATTTTTACAGGCATCATGCATTGTGATACTAGAGAAGGCAAATATTTATTCTTTTCCAATACTTCCTTGAAAACCCCTGGCACAATGCTACAAAATTTTTGAAATATTTTATTTCTGTAATTGTTTTATGACTATAACAATGAGGAACTAAGAACATCCCCTGAATGTTAATATTTTGAATTTGATATGGAAGGGGGATAGAGCTCCTAATATCTGAAGAGCAAGACTTTCTTAACTCCTGATCTCCCAAAACCATTTAAATTCAGAAGGCTAATAGAATAATGAATGAGAGGCACCTGCATTCAAATATTTTTTGGCTCCAACAACTAGTATCTCTGGGATCTTTAGAAAGTTTCTTATCTTCTCTGTAGTTATAAAACTACACAGAAGTCTTAAAGGATAGAATGAGGTAACATGTACTAATCTCTAGTGATTCTAAATGTGTACTCAGCCTTTATCATTTAGCTCAAATTAGCCTTCTCTGTGATATACTCATTGACCATTCATTCCACTTATGGCCATTCTGCTTCATGCTTCCTTGTGCCATACAATTGTGCTATTTTATTGTCTAAGAATTTATACCAAGAAGGGGAGCCTCATGATGCGCTTATTTAAAGTTCATGAAGTAAAAAAGAAAATATGCTGCCCTCACTTCAATAAAAAGAGTTTAAACTAAAACTTTAGACCAAGGATCAGCCCTCAGGCCAAATATGTCCACAGCCACCTGTTTTTGTAAATAAAGTTTCATTGGAAAATAGCTGTGCATATTCCTCTATGTATTGGTTATGGTTGCTTTGGCACTACCACAGCTGAGTTGAGTAGTTGTTGCAAAGACCCTATAGCCTGGAAAATCTAAAATAGTTAATATAGGACTCTTTACTGAAAACACTTGTCACTTCTGGGATAGACCATTCTATTCCTTGAGCATAGGTTCCAGGGTACACCTATTAAATTATGTGAATCTGCAGTTCCTTCAGTTGGTTTCAGTTTCATTTTGTGGCTCTAAGTTGGATTCTAATATTTACAGATAAATCAAGAGTTTTTCATGCAACTTGAGCATTAAACACAAGTGTTTTAGTTTCCTAGGCTGCTCAAGCAAATACCATTCAATGGTTCAGTTTAAACAATGGTAATTTGTTTGTTCACAGTTTTGTGACTAGGAAAAAAGTCCAAATCAAGGCATCATAGAGGTGAGATGTGTTCTCCCCAAAGACTGTGGTGTTCTGAGCCTGGTTACTTGTGATCCTTGGTCCCTAGCGTGTCTTATGACAAGGCACATGGCAGTGTCTCCTGGTCTCTCTCTTCTCTCCTGGGATCTGTTGATGTTCAACTTCTGTCTGCTCCCTCTGTCTGAATTTCATTCCACTTATAAAGGACTCCAGTAATAGGATTAAGATCCATCATTCACACACACAGGATTATATTAACTTTAAGACCATGTTTTTACATTTTTCTGGGGTGCATACAGCGCCAAATGCCAGAGCAAGGTAGCTCTTTCATCTTGTCTCAACTACAGAAACAGCAGCCTGTTCAGAATAGGGGAAGAAAAGTGGCTGTTAAATGTATTGATAGATGCTTTATTGGTCTACAGTGTACCAAGTGATTTTTGCCTTAGGCATTGATGTTAAAACCTGACCTATATCCCCATCTCCCCCCCTCCACCCCATTTAAGTTGTGACTTGACTACATAACACTTCACAAATAACTCTAAATTTCAAATTGAGAAATTTTTGCATGGTTTATTTGTTTTGAATTATGCTCTGCCATTCAACCATCACCTTACATACTACTGGCCAAAATTGATGACCTGTGGTAGGCAAGTCACTCAGTTAAGTTCCTCTGTGGCACTTTGATATTATTTTTGTGAATCCCCCCAAAAAGAGAAAGATTATATTTGTAAACTGGTCTGTTCCTCTGGGTGTGATACCCTTTGATTGTATTCAATTCAAAGGTTTTAATTTTACTTAATAAAATCAATTTAGGGCTTTGATTCGACATTGTCAGTAAGGCGTAACTGAGGTTAAATCCCCACCCCTTTGGTGGGCCTATATAAATGGACACTCATTCAAGAAGACACATGGAAGGGGAGAGAACTTGGTCATTTCAGTCCTGCCATGTGACAGAAAGGAGAAGTTTCAAACAGTTAAAGCCCCGGGAAGAGAGATGAGCCATGACAATTTGCACCTGAAGAGAACAGAGCAGCTGAGCAGCTGAGGAGGCCTGGGAGACAAGGCAGGGATTGCCCGCCATTTTCCTTCAATACATGGCAACAGACTTTAGTGAGAAAGCAGCCTTGAGTCGGACTCTTTAGGGCCTGGTAACTGTAAGCTCTTACCCCAAATAAATACCCTTTATAAAAGCCAACAGATTTCTGGTACTTTGCATCAGCACCCCTTTGGCTGACTAATACAGTTCCCTACAAACAGGCCAGCTCACATATATCATGAGGCCTCTGTCTACCCTATTTCCCTTACTTGATGTAGCAGAAACTGATCCAAGTGGGGTCTTTCCCTTCTTCCATGGAAATGGCATTATTAGAGGTTGCCTATCTGCCTAACCTTACTTTCTCTTGATATGGTCGAATGATTAGACTCTGTCTAATGCAAAGTGAGAAGTGAGGTGCACAAATTCTGGTCATGACCATATACAGAGAGTACATGTTCTTCTTCTTGCTCTAGTATCTCTTATTCTACTCTGCTACCTGGATTGCGAATGTGTCGATGAGATATTTGGGGCCATATTTATTAAAGAGATATGGTCTAGAAATACTGGAGAAATGAGATAGAGGACCATGGGTTTCTGACAACATAGAACTGCCAGAGTAGTCATACACTTTATTTTGGGTCTCTCTCTCCTCATCACAGGAATACTTGCTACCAAAGAGAAACCAAGTCACTATTCTCATAGAGTGTACAGCCAAGTGGTTCAGGTAGTTGTTTATCAAATAATTATAAGAATGGATATATGAATGTATATATAATTTGAAATTTTGAAGTAAACTTTATGTTAAAAAAACATATATTTTAAAAAATAAACTGATGATCAGACATCATAGGGGAGAGAATAAGAAATTTCTGAATTAGTCACATGGAAAGTTCCAGAACTGGCATTCATTCCTCAGGGACTTTTCATGTGCTGTTTCCTCTGCCTAGAAAGCTTTTACTCTGTATGCTACAGGAGTTGGCGCCTATTTCCTTCAGATATCTGCTCAAGTATCATATGATTAGACAGCTCTTTCTGATGTTATATAAAAGCATTTTTCTTCACAGCACTGTTCCTACATTATATACTCTATATTCATTATCTGTTTTGTGTCTGCCCCTCCACACACAAGCACTAAAAAATATACTCCAGGCAGATACATACTACATAAGTTTTTTTAACTGCCCATTCTCTGGAGCTATGTGGAAATCATGGCAGGAAGTAGACCCACAATAAAATTTTGCTGAATGATGAAAAGAATTAATGAACACATTTACAGAAGATAGGACTGCTGTGTAATAAAGGAGGCAAGCCTGGATAGGCGGGCCCAACCCAGTTCATAAAAGGCTTAGTGGTTTGTGTTAAGAGTTTTGTCTTGGTCCCAAGAGTTATGGACAGTGCTGAAGGATTTTAAAGGAACCAAAGTATCCCAGGATCATAGAGAATTTGAAGAGATTATTCTCTCTGCAGTGTAGAAAATAGATTAATGAGGTTAGAGATGATTAAGAAAGAAATGTGGACAGACTATGGCAGTCATTTGGGGGAGAGCTTATAATTGCATAGGTTTGATGGGAGAGAAAGGTCTCTAGGCTCCCTTACTTGCTTGCTCCTAACTGGGATCCCCAAAGGGAAGCAGGTCTAGAAGACTTGAGAGGGAGAAGAAGGGGGTCCTAGGTATTTCTCCTACTTCTCCCTGATCAGGTTAGTTTATAATGTAATGGTTGTGTCTTCTCCTTGGCTTCAGCTCTAACCCCCCACCCAGCCTCTCTTTCATGGCCCCAACATCCTCAGAGTTGTCCCTCACAATCGTTGTAGCTACCACAGGGTGTCCCCAGCTTCTCATAGTACCAGCTCACCCATTTCCTCCCAACCCTAGGTGTGGCATCAGCTTCCTCTTCTTGGTAATATCCAGATGGCCTCTTAGTCACTGTTTGGATTCTCAGAACTTCTATCAACTGTCTAACCAATTACACTTATTAAGTTACTTGTGTTTGAAAAATTCAATAAGTTTGTTTGACAGACTGGATGCTGACAGATTCTGTTTACTATATTCTGCCAAATCAATAATTTTGTTAATCAAACTTTATTATAGAAATGGCTATTATATTCTTTTCAAGTAACACAATTTTTCCCCCAGAAAGAAGGTGTTACTTTTAAAACGATGACTTCCATTACAGGGTTCTTATAAACAACTTTTATTTCCCTTTATTTTCCTATTTTTTGAGTGCCAGATCACGTTTGCATTGCTTAAAGGCCAAAGCAGAAAGAAAATTTCAGAGATACTATGTCATGATGCATATGGATGCTTGGAAGTGAAGAATCAAATAGTTGACTCTTTGTTGTCATCTTTTCAAATGAAACGGACAACATAGCCTTTTTATATTTCTTTTCTATTTTCATTAAAATGATAGATCTCACTTATATCATATTTTTGTGGAAATTAGCTTAATAAGCAGTTATCACAGTATATCACTGGTGTGGCCCAGCTGCTATTGTTTTTATTGCACTATTCCAGTGCCTCAGGGTAATTACCTTTGAGACTTTCAATATTCTCAAATGTAAAACCCATTCTTTCATATTCAGTATTTTGAATTATATATCTCGGCATTTATTTTCTCTTATTTATTCATCCACAATGGCCATTCCATAATCAGCTTTAGATGTTCTAACATAGCCGTCAAGGAGCACATCCAAGGGCACAGAAAATGAACTCTGTGTCTTCCAGAGCTTGAGAGGAGTTTAGCACTTTGGCAGGAGTTGGAGGCTGTGTTGGAGCCATGAGTGATGATGCTAGCTCCTGCCTTTGCATGCATTAACTGTTGATCGCCTCAGAATAATTGGCTAAGAATATTGGTTAACATGTCAAGCGAAAATGTATGTGGCAGTGCCTGTCTCCATAGTCTCAGGAGAGCATCTGTCCACTTCCCAAATCCTTAAACAATTTGTTTCTCATTGGCATGACTGGCAGGCTGTCCCAATGAGACCCTATGCTACAAAGCAGGGATGGGGGAAATTTGAGCTTCAGTTGTGTTAGCAGGTTTTGTTGAAGCACTTGGAGAATAATTTTGCAAAATTTGCCCATTGGTGATAAAAGTCCTTTATTTTTGTGAAAGTTGTAGGGGGTGGCGGGTAACACGGCTCTTTTGATGCCTAGTGACTGCTTTGGGAAGTAGCCCTTTGGATCTATTCAAGTTATTCTGAAAACGTGTATATTGAGTCCCTCTGAGCTGGAGGCATGACCTGGGCTCTAGGGGGATTCACAGTTTAGCACAAGGACAGAAATGGTAATAAAATGTGATTCATGTCCTTAGAGTCATATAAACAGAGTATTTTGAGGGAGAAAGTCATTGTGTCTGCATGGATGGTAAAAAAAGCTTCAGAGAAATCCAACAAATTAAAATATAGCATACAATGATTCAATTAAAAAGAAACCAAATAAAGGACAAGTGGTTTTCCCTGATTTGAGACTGCAAATAAGTGGTGAAATTTAGAATTTGTAGCCCAAAGTTCCCTTTATTGTTTTGTTTTGTTTTATATATATCAAGCTATACACGGACATGCTGTAATAATAATCAGGAGTCTATTGAGCTGCTTTTGAGACACACATACTCCTAGATATATATTGCTGGAGTTTGCATGAGGAATTTCAAATGGTCTATGCTACAGGTAAATTTGTCCCCTAAAAGGATATATTGAAATCCTAACCCCTAATACCTATGAATGTGACCTTATTTGGAAATAGGGTCATTGCACATGGAGTTGGTTAAAATGAGGTCATACTGGAATATGGTGGGCCCTTAATCCAATGTGACTGGTGTCCTTATAAAAAGGGGTGAAGAGCTACAGGCAGACACACAGGAAGAATACCATGTGGTGACTGAAACAGACAGGGAGAAGGTAGCCACCATGTGTAGACATGTGTAGACAGATGCAGAAATTGGGGTTATGTTGCCACAAGCCAAGGAATGCCAAAGAATGTCAGGAACTGCAGAAGCCAGAAGAGAGGCCTGGAACAGATACTTCCCTACAGACTTCTGAGGGAGCATGCACTTGTTGAAAAATTGATTTTGGATTTCTGGTCTCCAGGTCTGTGAGACAATAAATTTATATTATTTTATGCCATCACCTTTGTAGTAATTTGTTACAGCAGCCCTGAGATTATGCACTTGAATTTTCCATTAATAGGGGAGCTTCTATAACTCACATTTTCCTGCCCATTTTCTCTCTTCTCTAACAGGTATATTCTGAATTTTCAAATGTTTGCATAACTTAGGTTCTCTGAAGGGAATGATGAGGATATAGATCACCAGCTAGACTTTGCCATTATCCTTGGCTGAAATTTTAGTCAGAATCCAGACCTGATTCTCAGACCTACAAACCTCCAAATGTTACTTGGTTTGTTTAGCATAGAACCTAGCTTTCTGTTGGTGACATGGATTATCTGTTGGGGTTTCCAACTTCTTACGGTGTTGGACTCTTCTCTTCACGGAGATAAATTTTTGTCTTAGTGTAACAAATAGTGGCTCAAAGCACCCCCAAAATGAAAATCTAGGAAGTCAGGCAATATCCTGAAAATGGCTATTCCAATTATATTAAAATTTTCAAAGGATTTACAAGGAAAATATTTACATACAATTCACCCAATTAGGGAAAGAGTTTGACAATATTCTGAATGAATTTAAAAGCACATCAACATGAAGCTGCACATATTTAAAAAGTTATAGTAAGGATCTTATGATTGATTTCTATAGGTAATAATTTATAGATATAATTGTTCTCCCTATGCCCATATATGTCTGTTTTATTAGTGTTTCCATAAAACAGAATCCACTGTGCAAATTTAGCACAAACAAAAGATAACCGTCCTACCACTTCATCAAATTCTTCTTCCATAAATTTGCTCTTAAATTATAAAACTCACTGAAAATATGCTTTCCCTCACTCCCTCTGCTTCCTTATAGGCACTACTCATGGGCATCTTGCAATATGTATTTCATTCCTACCACTTTCTTGGAACTACCGCTTTATAGTGATAAAATATTGTTACAATCTTAGACAATCTCATCATTCTTAACCTCCCTCCAGCATACATCACTTGAATCATCCTATCCTTTGTATACTCACTCCTCCTTGAATCCTCATTTTTAGTCTCCTAACTTAGGTCTTTCCCTAAATTCTATTTTAATCTTCTTTTCTTATCTTCCTCTACAAATTTCCCTCTGAAATCTCATTTACATTTGCCCTTTGTCATCTTCTACAGGATAGCTCCATGTTAGTGTCTCACCCAAGCAACCATTCCTCATTTCTAGCCAGTTGTTAATCATCTCCTTCTAAATATCTCCATGGCTTCTTTTAACTCAACGTATCCAAAATCAAACTCATCCTTCTAAGATCCAGTAGAGCTCCTCTGTATGACCTATATTTCTGTAAAAGTCATGAATTTTCTGTCATAAAGGGTTGATCCCTGGAGCTGTCTTGAGCATCTTCTGATTCTTTAACCTACCCAGATAACTGGGAGCCAAGCCCTGAGCTGTTACCATATCTCCAGAAAAGATGCCATCTCTTCCATCCCTTCTGTATCATCCTAGGTTCTAGCATTTATGATCTCTCTTGTGGATTATTTCAAAAGCTTTATAATAGCCCCCCTTATCTATAGGATTTCCATTCTCCCAGATCTCTTACCTATCACTGATAGGTTAATTAAAGAACAAACAATTACAATGACTTCCTGTCACTTTCAAATTTATTTTCTAGTCTCCAAATAGAAAGTACTTTCTGTGGGGTTCTCATATTCATGCTCAATATCTATGCTAAACTCTAATATTCACTGCACCTCAAAAATGTCCTTTCCCCAATGCATGCCTGTGACAGTTTGAAGCTAGGTAGACCACAGAAGAACATATCCTTAGAGCTAATCTATTTCTGTGCATGTAAACCTATTGCTTTGATTTGATTAAATTGAATTCAGAGAACTTCCTTTTGATTAGATCACTTCAGTAAGGCATGATCCAGGGTGGATCTTAATCTTCTTTCTGTAGTCCTCTATAAACAGAGAATAAAAAGTTGCAGATACAGGAAAATGCTGCAGAGACAGAAAGAAATCTGCAGACATTGAAATCAAAGAACCTAGAAAAGAGAAAAGCCACAGATGGAGCACCCCAAAGTAGAACTAACCCAGGCCTGGAGGAGAGAGGAGACCAGCAGATGCTGCCATTGTGTCCTTCCATGTGCTTGATCACCCACACTTTCACAGAACTATAACCTTTTACCCTAATAAATTGCATTGTGAATGCCAATTCACTTCTGGTATATTTCTCCCGGCTGCTTTTAGGAAACTAAAACAATGCCTAACTCAAACTGTTCTCCCCAGTTAGCAAGCCACCCCCACACCATTAACCTGTCTGCCAACTATTAGCCATCCTTCAAAGGCTAACTCACTACCCACTTCCTTTATGAAGCTTTTTAAATGTCCCCGGTATAAGATTGTTCAGCCCTCCTGAAGTGCCATGTGGGTCATTAAACTTGTTACAAACCTACTACATTTTATAGTTATTTGTATAGCTAATCTTTTTACCCAACTGACTTTTGCATTACTAAAATCTGAAACCTCATGGTCTTTACATTTTTGTGATTGGCTGTGCCTGGCACATTGAATCATTGTCTAATGAAGGAAAAGATATGGATGCAAGTAAGTTCAATGTCTACTCTTTTGACAATGTTATTCTCAGATTTTAAAGTTTAGTTAAATATATAATAACTTTAGGTTTTAAATAAGAATAATTTTTGAACTTCAAAAACAGGATGTAGAGGAGATCCAAGATGGTGGATAGGGAGTGGCAGGACATGCTCATTCTCCAGAAATGGCAAAAAGACAGGCAGGTTTGCTGGACACAGGGGAAGTGGTACAGGCAACTAGTGAGGGAAGGCCTTAAAAGGCACAGGACAAGCAGCAGGGTCAGATCTTCAGGGAGGCTTTGCCAGGTGCAGGGGAAGTGGTGACAGCACAAGGGTTGTGGCATGGGCTGCTCTTGAAGGAAGCTTTGCTGGGCACAGAAGGGTGCAGGTGGGTGCAGGGGGATACAAGATGTCAGTATTCAGTCTCCAAATGCCAAGAAACCACAGCACAACATACAGGAAAGAGAAGTTCAGGGAGACAGAGAGGTTTCCACAGAGGAACTGGCTCTTTGGAACTCGTCTATGCCCCCTTCAAAGGTTCCTGGCCCAGTTTTGATCAGTTAAACATGGGCAATTCTAAAGATTTAGAATAAGTTGAACCAAGTGTTAAAAAAAAAAAGCTTTAACACAAAACTAAACAAAAATAAACCTCTGAACAAGAGAGAAAAACAGACCATCAGAGTAAACTCACCAAGATAATCAGATGCCTAAACATCAGTAAAAAATTACAAGCCATACTAAGAAAGACGAAGATATGGCCTAGTAAATGGAAAAAAATTAAAACATCAGAGAAGATGCAGAATTTCAAACAACTAATCAAAGATGTCCAAACAAATAACATGTATCAATTCAAGGAGCTGAAGGAAGAGGTAAAGGATATTAGGAAGATATTGAGTGACCATAAAGAAAAGTTTGAAAACATACATAGAAAATAACAAAAATTATGTTACTGAAAGTCACAATAGAAGAAATAAAAAATACACTAGAATCATACAACAGCAGATTTGAACAGGCAGAGGAAAGAATTAGGGAATTAGAAGATAAGACATCCAAAATTACACAGATAAAGAACAGATAGAAAAAAAAAGAGGAAAAATTGAGCAGGGTTGCAGGGAATTGAACAACAGCTTAAACCATACAAACTTATGCATTATG
Source organism: Cabassous unicinctus (assembly GCA_029593785.1). Lineage (NCBI taxonomy): Eukaryota > Metazoa > Chordata > Mammalia > Cingulata > Chlamyphoridae > Cabassous > Cabassous unicinctus. The sequence continues at coordinate 7,313 of JAQZBX010008886.1, read as the reverse complement.
GAAGTCTAGAGGAAGAAGAGAAGGAAAAGTGTAAAAGGAGTGTTTGAGGAAATAATGTCCAATAATGTCCAAAATGTCCAAAATTTTCCCTTTTCTTATAAGGGACATGTCCAGGAGAAGCAGCACACTCCAAAAAGAATAAATCCTAACAAACCACTCAGAGACACATACTCATCAGAATCCCAAAAATAAACAGAGAATCCTAAAAAAAAACAAGAGAAAAGTGATCCATCACGGATGCTCAATAAAATTAAGTGCTAATTTCTCATGTGAAACCATGGAGATGAGAAAGCAGTGGTATGATGTAGTTAAGATGCTTAAAGAGAAAAACTTCCAGCCAAAAATTCTTTATCCAGCAAAATTATCCTTCAAAAATGAAGACAGAGCCTGAGAGAATTTATCAACAAGAGTCCTGCCCTACAAGAAATACTAAAGGGAGTTCTGCAAGATGAAAGGAAATGACAGGAAAAAGAGGTTTGGAGGAGAGTGCAGAAATGAAGATTTTAGTAAGGATAACTAAAGGATAAAAAAAGAGACTAAACTGATATGATATATAAGAGCTTGGGGATAAAATGGTAAAATGGTTGAAGTAAGTACTGCCTTTCAGTAATAGCATTGAATGATGATGGATTAAACTTTCAATCAAAAGACACAGATTGGCAGAATGGATAAAAAATATAATCCATCTATATACTATCTACAAGAGTCTTACCTTAGACCCAAGAACAAAAATAGGCTGACAGTGAAAAGTTGAAAAAATGATCTTCCGTGCAAATAGTAACCAAAAAAGACCTGGGTAACTATACCATTATTGGGGAAAAAAGACTTTAAATGCAAACCTATTAAAAAATAATGAGAAGGAATTTATTTATTAATAAAATGGGTAATCTACCAAGAAGAAAGAATAAACATAAATATTTATGAACCTAAACAGTGTGACACAAACTGCATGAGGCAAGCAAAACTGAGAAGAAAAATAGATGTATCTACAATAATAGTGGGGAGACTTCTCAATACACCACTCTTAGCAAGAGATCAACATCCAGACAGAGGATCAGTAAGGAAACAGAAATCTTGAATAATATAACAAAAGAACCAGACCTAACATACATATACAGAACATTGCACCCCAAAACAGCAGTATACACATTCTTTTTGAGTGTTTATGGATCATTCTCCAGGAGAGAACACACGTTATATCATAGAAAAAGTCTAAATGAATTTAAAAGATTGAAATTACACAAAGCACTTTCTCTAACCACAATGGAATGAAGCTGGAAATCAATAATGGGGGGAGAAATGGAAAATCAACAAATACATGGAAGTTAAACAAGACACTCTTAAATAATTGGTGGGTCAAAAAAGAAATTGCAAGAGAAATCAGTAAATATCAAGAGGCAAATGAAAATGAGAACACAGCATATCAAAATTTATGGGATGCAGTGAAGGCAGTGCTGAAAGGAAAATGTATAGTCCAAAATGCCTACACTTAAAAATAAGAAAGAGCTCAATTCAAGGTCTAACTGAACACCTGGAGGAACTAATAAAAACCCAGCAAACTAATACCAAAGCCAGCAGAAGGAAAGAAATAACATTGATGAGAGCAGAAATAAATGAAATTGAGAATAAAAAAAAATAAAGAGAACTTTTTTAAAAAGCTGATTATTTGAGAAGATTAATACAATTAACCTTTAGGAAGACTAACAAAGAAAAAAACGAGAGAAGATCAAATAAATAAAATCAGAAACCAGAGAGGGAACATCACCACTGACCCCACAGAAATAAAAAGGATCATAAGAGGATTTTATGAACAACTGAATGCCAACAAATTAGACAACTTAGATGAAATAGACAAATTCCTAGAAACATATGGACAGCATACACTATTCTTGAAGAAATAGAAGACTTTAACAGATCAATCAAAAGTAAAGAGATTGAATCAGTCATCAAAAACCTCCAAACAAAAAAGCCCAGGACCAGGTGGTTTCATAGATGAATTCTAGCAATCATTTCAAAAAGAGAAAATACCAATACTGCCTATTCTTTTCCAAAAAAAAATTGAAGAGAAGAGAAATTACCTTACTCATTCTATGAAGCCAACATCACCATAATACCAAAGCCAGATAAAGATGCTACAAGAAAAGCAAATTATAGACCAATCTCTAATAATGTTACATGCAAGAATCCTCAACAAAATACTTGCAAATCAAATCCAACAACACATTAAACCACAGAGATCAAGTGGGTTTTATCCCAGATGTGCAAAGGTGGTTCAACACAAGAAAATCAATTAATGTAATACACCACATTAAAAAAATCAAAGGAAAAAAATCACATGATCACACCTTGGATGAATTATATGCTTTATTAATACACATTAATAAATGTATATTGAAAATATGTATCAATAAAATTGATTTAAAAAAGAAAAAAAGGAAAATAGACCAAAAAAGCAATAAAAAAATCATATGTTCATCTCTATTGATGCAGAAAAGGCATTAGCCCAAATGCAGCATGCTTTCTTGGTAAAAACACTCCAACACATAGGAATAGTAGGGCACTTCTTCAAAATGATAAAGGGCATATATGAAAAATCTGCAGGTAACATCTTACTCAAAGGTGAAAGACTGAAAGCTTTTCCTCTAAGATTCAGAACAAGACAAGGATGCCCATTGTCACCATACTTATTCAACATTTTGTTACATGTTCTTTTGAGAGCAGTTAGGCAAGAAAAATAAATAAAAGGAGTCCAAATTGGAAAGGAAGAAGTAAACCTTTCATTATTTGCAGATGACATAATCCTATACATAGAATGTCCCGAATAATCTACAGCAATGCTACTGGAGCTAGTAAATGAGTTCAGCAAGGTTGCTATATAAGATCAGCATGCAAAAATCACTAGAGTTTTTATAAACTAGTAATGAGCAATCTGAGGAGGAAATCAAGAAGAAATTGTATTTATAATAGCAACTAAAAGATTCAAATGTCTGGGGACAAATTTAATTAAGGAAGTAAAGGACTTGTACACAGACAACTATACAACATTGCTAAAAGAAATCGAAACAAGACCTAAATAAATGGAATGATGTTCCATAACAATATTAACAACGTTAAGATGTCAATTCTACTAAAATTGATTTACAGATTTGATGCAATCCCAATAAAAATTCCAACAGTCTTTTGCAAAAATGGAAAAGCAAATTATCAAATTTATTTGGAAAGGTAAGGGGTCCTGTGTTTTAGTTTGCCACAGTGCTGCTGATGCAAATTACCTGAAATGTGTTTGTTTTTATAATGGAAATTTTATTAGAAGAAAATCTTACAGTTGTGAGGCTGTGAAAATATCCATATCAAGGCATCATCAGAGATATTTTCTCATCAAAGCCAGCTACTTGAGATCCTGGCATCCTGCCACATGGCATGGAAAGATGGCAGGCAATCTCTGCCTAGGTCCATGTCTTCCTCTCAAAGTTCACCGTCTCCCAGAAATCAGCTTTGGGCAATCAGACATATGGCTTGAATCTTTCTGGGCCTCCTCTCCCAGCCTTGCCTGCTCCTCTTTCTCCCCAAGCCCAGCTGTGGGCAAGCAGGCATAATGCTTGGCTCTTTAGCCTTGAGGTTCTCCGTGGGCCCAGCCTCTTAGGGGCTTTGTGCTTCAGCTTTGGCTGCTAGTGATCCTAGAGTCTTCTCTCACATGGCAGGATCAAAATGGTGGCTGTGTCTTTGTCTCTGTCTCTCTGTATCTCTTTCTATATCAGACCCAGCCAGAGTGCAGAGACCCAACCTGTGTCAGACCTCACTGACATCATCCAATCAAAAGTGATCTAATCAAGTGATCTAATTAAACTCCCTTAACTGAATATAATGCAATCAAAGGGTCTCAAACCCATAGGAATGGATTAGTTTAAAAAACTTAACCTTTTGGGGATATTCACCAAATTCAAACTGTTACACACCTTATATAGGCAAAAACATCTTGAAAAAGAAGAATGAAGATGGAGGACTCACACTACCTGACTTGAAAGCATATTACAAAGTTACAGTGTTCGAAACAGCATAATATTGGCACTAAGATAGACATATTGACAAATGGAATTGAAATGTGATTTCATAAATAGACCAGCACATCTTTGGGCAACTAATATTTGACAAATCTGTCATGCCCACTCAACTGGACACAATAGTCTCTTCAACAAATGGTGCTGGGAGTAAAGGATATCCATATCCAAAAGAATGAAACAGGAATGCTATCTCACACCCTATACAAAAATTAACTCAAAATGGACTAAAGACCTAAGCAGAAGAGTCACAACCATAAAACTCCTAGAAGAAAATGTAGGAAAGATCTTCAAACTCTTGTAGTAGGCAATGTTTTTTTAATAAACATTGGCCTCTCTCCAAGCCAAAGCATGAACAATAAAAGAAAAATTAGATAAATGGGGCTTCCTCAAAATTAAAAACTTTTGTGCTTCAAAGGAGTTTGAAAAGAAAGTGAAAAGGCAGCTTACTCAATGAGAGAAAATATTTGGAAACAACATATCCAATAAGACTGCAATATTCAGTATATATAAAGAAATTCTACAACTCAACAAGAAAAAGCCAAGCAACCAATTTTTAAAAAATGGCTAAAAGGCTTGAATAGACATTTTTACAATGTCTAATGCAAATCAAAACCACAATGAGATACCATCTCACACCTACTAGACTAGCCACTATTAAAAACACAGAAAACTACAAGTCTTGGAGAGGATGTGAAAAATTGGAATACTCGTTCTCAACTGATGGGAATGTAGAATGGTGCAGCCACTGTGGTAGACAATTTTGTGTCTCCTAGGAAGATAAGTATAGAATTGCCATATGATCTGGCTATGCTACTACTAGGTATATACCCAGAAGAACTGAAAGCAGGGTTGAAAGCAGATATATCCACACCAATGTTCTTAGTGGCATTATTTCCAATTGCCAAAAGATGGAAGGCAGAAACCCAAGTGACCATCAACAGATGGATGGATAAAGAAAATGTGGTATATACATATGGAGGAATATTATTCAGCTCTAAGAAGGAATGAAGGACTGATGCATGTGACAACATGGATGAATCTCGAGGACCTTATGTTAAGAGAAATAAGCCAGACACAAAAGGACAAATATTGTAAAATCACACTAATATGAACTAATAATTATAAGAAAACTCAGAGAGGTAGGATAGATGATAGGTTACCAGGATATAGAATGGATGCAGGAATGGGGAACTGATGATTAATCTGTGCAGAATTTATAATTAGGTTGATTGTAATGGTTTGGAAATGGATAGAGGTGATGGTAGCACAATATTGTGGATGTAATTAACATCGCTCAAGTATGTGTGAATGTGTTTAAAAGGGGAAGTTTTGGATCATATATGCTACTAGAAGAAAGGCTGGTGGATAAACCATGGAATTATATCCAATTCACATGTATACACAGTGAATCCTGTTTTGGATGAAGATTGTGGTTAATAATACAAATATAAGAATGTTCTTTCAGGATCTATAATAAAAGTTTGTCACAAGTGTAAAGTGTTAATAATAGGGTGGTATATGGGGAAAATTACACCTAAAGCAAAATATGGACTATAGTTAACAGTATCATTTTAACATTCTTGCATCGATTGTAACAAAGGTACCACACTAATGTTAAGTATCAATAATAGGGAGGGTATATGGGAATGCTGCATTTTTTTTTTTATGTTAGAAAAAACTTATGTCACTGAAACAACCAAATTTCCTTGTCATTTATACCGTTTTACTCTGAGACTTCTGAAAGGACATGCAGCCAGCTGCAGGTCAAATCTTCATCCCCAGAAAAAAATAAAAAAGAAGAACTTTACACAAGAGGCAAGCAAGTATATAAATTATATTCTAACTGTCAATTAATATAACCCTGGTAAGAAGGTAAAGGTGGGACATAGTCAGGTGTCTTGACTGACAGAATGTCAGGGCCTTTGAATCTTGAATGTTATGTAGCTATATACTTCTATGGCATATAAATGTGTCCTTGTTGCCATAGGTATGTTTTCTGAGTAGATAGAGGCCATCAGTATCTAACAAAATATTAAACTTCCCCTCCTGCTGAAGTCCTGCTATTTTCTCAAATAAGATGGCCAAAAGCTTTGGAATATGTAAGTCTTGCCTAATAAAAGAAAACTGTTTAATAAGCCTAGCCCTAGATCTTAATGCTTGTACTTATGAACCTTATTCCTATAATAATGACTATAAAACTAATTATAATTAATACCTAAGAGTTACCTCCTGAAAATCTCCTTGTTACTCAAATGTGGCCTCTCTCTAATGAAACTTTGCAAGTAATCTCACTACCTTCCACCTAACATGGGGCATAACTCCCAGGGATAAACTGAGGGAATACAACCAAGCATTAAGCCTTGATGCATTTGGAGAAAGACCTTGATCGAAAGAGGAAAATATTAAATAAAATAGAGTTTTTATGTCTAAGAGATTTCAAAGTGAGTTGGGAGGTCATTTCAGAGGTTACAGTTATGCAGATCCCAGCCAGAGTTTACAAACTACCACAGTAAACAAAGCCTCAAACAGAAGTGCTCCTGAGGGCCATAGGGACATCCAGACACCATAAGCAAGCACTGAGCCACATGAAATCAACAGCCCCTTGGCGGGCTTTATCTGGGAATATATGAAAAGCTATTTCCCTAATACAGCATAGCTATATTCATTTATAAATCCCCTAATCATGATTTATCTACTTATTTTATTTGAACCCACAATTTTCAAATCACTTAAGTATATTTCTCAGAGCCTTAAGGCTTTCAGATTGTTCCTGTCAGTTCAACCCTGAAACCCAGCAGATATGTGGCCAACTCTTACTCTCCATTTTTTTTGGCCTGCTCTGGACAACTTACAAAATGGTGATGATGGACCAGTCCCATGCCCAAAGCAAGGAGTATCTTCAACTGCATGCAAAAGAATTCCATTCCTCTGCCCCATAAAATCTATCTCCCTTCTTAGCCTGGTACAGTCAGAGTGGACATCAGCCCAATCTCTCAAGACTGAGGAATGAACAAAAATAAGGGGGAAGTATAATCACTGACTAAAGCAGATTTATTTTTATTGCAGTTTTTATCTTGTGTTAAATGAGTGTATTAGCAGTCAAAGGAGTGCTGATGTAAAATACCAGAAATCTGTTGGCTTTTAAAAAGAGTATTTTTGGGGGGTAGAAGCTTACAGTTACCAGGCCATATTGCATAAGTTACTTCCCTCACCAAAGTCTGTTGCCACATTTTGGAACAAGATGGCTGCTGA
>JAQZBX010008885.1:0-47203 GCA_029593785.1 Cabassous unicinctus | reverse complement strand
CCTCCCCCCAGCGCTGTGACTTCCCAGAATGGTGTGGCCAGCTGTCCCCACGAGACCCTCCTGCTCCATCCGCAGGGACCCTCCCCGTCGCGCCTCCAGAGCTTCCCGCGGCCCTTGTCCATGCAGTAGCCCTGTTGAAGGCAGGTGGGTGGTTACCGCGAGCATCCACGGCTCGGTGGCCCCGGTGGCTCGCGCCTCGGCACCCTCTGTGCACCGGCAGATGAGACCACTTTGCAAAGGCATGTGAAGGCCTCTGCAAGGGCCACAGCTCTGCACACCTTGCTTTAGCTAAAGAGGTTGGACCAAGGCCATATGGGAAACAAATTCAGCCTTGGTTACACTTAATTCTCTCCAGCCCCTGCCCAGAGATGCTTGTTGATATTCCACTGGTGCCATCTCTCAGCTTTCTCTGGGACAACGGCATGGCCAATGTGGCAGTGGTGGGAACATCCCAGAACCTTCTGCACATGCGTTTGCTTAACCTCAGCACAAGAGGCCTTTCTAGTCCACAGGCCTTCGCCTTGCAGGAGGAAGTGAATTGGAATTAAACGAGGGCCAGATGATGAGACGTTAGCAAACACTTCCACAGCGCCATTTACGTGCCAGGCTCTTTTAAGAGCTGAAAATGAATCGCCTCCTTAAACCTCACACAATCCTATGAAGTAGGTACTATGAGGGTCCCCTTTTTATAATTAGGAAAGGGAGAAGAGTTCTCACTGGCTGAGAGTTTCCTTTGTGCCAGGCTCCACACTAAATTCTTTTCCACAGAGGCACTGGGAATGTGAGCCCACACGCATGGGCATAGAGGAAAGACTGCACTTCTGTTTCCATCATCGGAAATCTGAGTCTGAGCTCCGATCATCCCAGGTGGTGGGCAAGTCTGTCTCAGTTAGTACTGCTATCCCAGCCCACCGGGGTACTTTTGGTTCCTGGAGCTTCCGTGGTGCCCAGAACTGAAGAAGGGCCCTTGGAGGCCAGGCCATTGTGGGTGTCCCCCGATCCCACACTGGGCGGGCGCCTGCAGGCCCCTGGCTCCTGACCACCCTGCACCTCCAGGTCCTGGGGCTCCTCGTCAGGCAGGGCACGGCTGAGCCAGGGCCCAGACCCCAGTGCCCTCCCAGAGGAGCCCTGCAACCCCATCCCGCACGATGGGACTCTCTTCCCTCTTGTCGACCTCAAAATTATTCCCTTTTCCTGTCCTTTATAGAGCCTAGATCAACGTCCGTGAGGTCTTCAGAGAGCGAAGGCACCCAGAAGAAACAGGCCCAGGTAGCAGAGCAGGACAAACCAGGGCAGAGCGAACCGAAAGCGGCACGGTGATAACCGATGCCGTTGCCTGTGCTGACCTCGTCTTACAGGGCTCATGGCAACCCTATAAGACGGGCTTGCGTCTTATCCCCATTGCACAGATGCAGAAACAAGGCTTAGGACTTAGACCAAAGTCTTATGGCTCATTAAGTGCAGAGCAGGAAACTGCATTCAGGTCTTTCTCATTTCAAAGCCCATATGCTAAATCACGTCTCAAAATAGCTTTTAAAAGTATTGAGTCCAGATTTGTATATTTGGAAGTGGATAAAAAGTATATTCAACATTGTGTTGAATATAAGTTACCAGAAAACAAACATAGTACTGTGCAATGCAAAGAGTGAACCCACATGTAAACAATGGACTATAGTTAATAGTATAATTCTAATAATATTGTTTCATCAATTGTACCAAAGGTACCACACTAATGCAAAGTGTTTTTAGTGGGGAAAATTGTGTGTATGTATGTGGGGTGGTGGTGGTGGTGGTGGTGATATATGGGAACTCTGTACTTTCTACATGATTTCTCTATAAACCTACAATTGCTCTAATTAAAATTAAAAAAAAAGAAAAAGTGGAGTCCCAACACTAAAGGCAAAACACCAGAAGAATCTTCTCCCTCCCCCATTCCAGCCAGAGCTCCCACCAGTGCTGCCTCTTGGGGTCTGTATTGGGCCTGCCTGAGCCATTTGCTGTCCCATCCAGCCCTTAGTGCTACTTCCTTTCCATCTCCTAAAAAGAATGGGGTTGAAGACTTGAATCCTGGGATTCCACCTAAGAGGAGGAACAGCTGAGCCCAGTTCCAGGGCAGTGCCGCCTCAGGAGCCTGCTGCAGACCGGATTCCAGGAGACAAAGCCCTGGTCTCCATGTGTGGGGTGACTGTGGGAGGTGGGGTGGGGCCACATGGTTGGCCCAGGGGAAGACAGGGGGCGGGGGGAGGCACTGGGACCTGGAGGTAAGCTCCCAGGCTGTAATTGATTCTCCCTCCTAATATTCTCTTTGCAGTTAAAAAGCACCTCCAAGGGGATAGGTTTGACAGCAGAGATCCTGCCACTGAATTAAGTGGAGGATAAAGAGATGGGTCCCCCAGGCCATGGAGGTGGCCATGTCCTTCACCGCCCTAGCTAGACTCTGCCAGAATGTTTATGGGGGCCCAGACTCCTGTTTTAATTTAGAGGCCAAGCCAGAATGAGCATAAACAGCGTGAGGAGGCCGGCCAGGGCTATGTCCTACCACGGGGGTCCTTGAAAACTGCACCCCCCTTCCCAATACCTGAAGGGGCAGGAAGTTGGCTTGCCTGGAGACAAATGGATTCCATCTAAGTGTGGGCTGCTGAAGGCTTAGGTTTGCAATGAGGTTCATTTTAGGGCTGAAATTTTAAGTCATCTGGGTGAAAATCTCCTTTTACCAGAAGAGAAAACAGAGAAAAAGAGACCCAGGGCAGGGAGGGTCTCACCCGGGGTCACAGGCACTTAGTGGCAGAGTTGGGGGCCCCAGGCCAGGACCCTGCCTGCACTCGGATGGCTCCTGAATCAATGGAGGGCTCCTGAATCAATGGAGGGCGTGTAGCCAAAAGAATGTGGATGCTGCTGGAGCAGGGGTTCTTAGCTTTTATTTTATTCCACAGACCCCTTTGCCAGTTAGGTGAAAATCACAGACCCCTTCTCAGAATGTAGCAGCTGATGATTTTATGACACTCAACATTGGAGGTAGAGAAAATAAAGATAATAAGTTGATTTTTTTCAATGCAAGCTCACGGACCCCCTGGAATCTTTCCATGGACCCCTTGGGGGTCCATGGGCCCCTGGTTAAGAATCCCTGTGCTGGAGAAGCCAAAGGGTGGGAGGAAGGAAGGGGGGGAGGAGACAAAGGGAGCCTGAGAGGCCAGAAATGAAGCCAGAGGGGACTGTCACACTCAGTTCTGGGTTGAAAGAAGGTTTGAGGACTGAGAAATGCTGGGAAGCCTGTGGAACGAAGCGTCGGTCACTGAAAGGGGGACATTTTCAGTGAATCGAGGGTGAAGGCTGAATGTCTAGTAGGCTCGAAGAATTCAGAAGTCTTCTCGGATGAGGAGGCTGGGGGCCTGCCTGGGACCCCCCATGGCGAGAGGCAGATGCAGGATGGAAGCAGGGTCCCTCTCCAGTGCTCAGAGCAGCTCTTCTCCAGGCTACCTGAGGCCTCACACGAGGAACGGGCCTCCTGCTCGCTTCCTTCTGGGGAATGACGGAGCTTTCTTTTTCCCACCTCCATCGCCTTTCTTTTTCTCCTCTTTGCCCCTGGAAGGGAAGGGCACTAGATAAGGCAAGGTGGCAGGCGCTTCATCAGCTTCAAAGGGCATTAAGTTACATTATGAAAAAGGATAGTGTTTATCCAGACCTTCCCTGAGAAGAATCTGACCCCCAGAGCCCTGAGCCTGCCCCAGGAGGAAGAGCGGCCAGAGCCCAGAGGGCCTTCCTCATCCCCTGGGGATGAGTCCGAGAGGGTGGGAAAGACCGGGGCGGGGGCAGGAAGAAAGAAAAGTGACCCGGGGAAAGACAAATGGGCCCTGGAAACAGGCCTGCCCTTGCAGGGGAGGACGGGGAGCTCAGCAGGCTCCCAATCAGGAGGGAAAGGAAGGGTCAGTAATCCAGGCTGCGGAACAGCCCGTTCCCAGCTCTCATCACGCACACAGGTAAATTCCAGTTGGATTATAGGAAACAGAAGAAAATATCTATGTGACATTTGGGTAGGGAAAGATTACTTAAGGCACAAAATCACAAACCACAAAGGAAAAGCCTGACAGATTTAGCTAAATAAAAATTAAGTTCTTTAGTACGGCGAAGAAAAAGAAAACCACCAAAAAAAAAACATACAAAAAAACCCCAAACTTTAAAAAAAAAAACAAAAAACAATACACCAAAACAAAGTGAAAAGACAACCCATTGATTTAGAAAAGATGTATTTCCAACATTTTCTATGGAAAATTTCAAATATAAAGAAAAATTGAAAGAATGCCCATATTCCCATCGTCTAGATCAGGGGTCGGCAAACAACGACTTGTGGACAAAATCCATCCCGCCACCTGTTTTTATACGGTCTGTGAGCTAGGGTGATTTTTACATTTTAAAGAAGTTGGAAAAAATCCAAAGAAGAATATTTCATGGCACAAGAAAATTATACAGAATTCAAGTTTTCATATCCACAAATAAAGCCGTATTGGAACCAGCCACGCCCATTAGGCCATGGCTACTTTCACTGTAAAATTGGCAGGGCTGGTGACAGAGACCTTATGGCCTGCAGTGTGGAAATTCTTTATTATCTGGCCCTGTAAGAAAAAGTTTGTTGACCTCTGACCCAGGTTTTACAATTAATCTTTTGCTATACTTGTGCTATCACATATCCATCCAGCTATGAAAAAAGAAAATTTCAAAACAGATACCAGCAAAAGATTAATACCCCAAATAAGTAGAGAAGGCGGGTGGCTGGACTGCCTTGGAGGCAGGCTGGAAGGGGCATGACAAGGACTGAATGGACAGCCCTGGCAGGTTGGCGCTGCTGTCTGGACTCCGTCTGCATTTGGGATTGTCTGACGGTAAGACTATTATCACTCCTGTTGTTTTTAAACAAATCAATTTTATTGATACCTATTAATAAAGCATACAATTCATGCAAAGTGTACAATCAATGGTATTTGGTATAATCACATACTTGTGCGTTCATCACTTCAGTCATTATCAGAACATTTTCGTTATTTCAACAGCAATAAACAAAAAACAGACAAACAAGAAAATTCCTCACCTCTCAATCTCTCCTGTTGGCTTTTTTATTCCTGGTAATGGACTGGGCCAGTTTAGATGTTGCACACAAAGATCTCCCACCATGTGCAATTATATTATTGGAAGGTTATGTGACTTACAGGGACTCTGAGTTCCAAGGGGGCCAGATCCAGGCCATGACACTTTGTGCCTGTGCCTAGTGCTGTGCTGGGCACATAATATGCACTCGGTCAATATTTATAACTGATTAATGAATCCCTGAAATAGGGCATCAGCCACCAACCCCTGCTTCACCAAGGTCTTTGCTCGCCTGTGATGGGAACCCTGTCACCTGGAACAACCAGGGGCAGCCTGACCCCTGGGGAGACTCGGTGACAATTCAATGAGCCATTTACCCTGGTGGGGGACACAGGGATGATCTGGCCTGTTCCCTGCAACTGAAGTGCGGTCAGGAAGGTAAGGGCAAGGCCCTGTTCTCACAAGTCACCATAATGCAAGGAAGAAAGAGAAGTGCAGCCTCCAAGATGAAGCGTAAAGAGCAGTTTGTGCAGGTGTTGGTGGTACCATTTTGGCTTTCTAGGTAGCTGCTGAAAACAAGCTTCAAAACAGTTCCATAAAAGGAAAAGTGATTGCAAACAGGTGCCTTGAAAATGCATAATATGGCCTACTGTTTCTGAGTAACATTTTTTAAAAAAAGAATAGAAGAGCAGTAGGTATGGAGTAGCGAAAAAGATCAGAAAAGCCGTGTAATTGGGTAATTCATGGAGGGCTGGCAAGGCATCCAGGCTCCAGATGCCGATTCCTCTGTCGTCTCTGAAACAGTATATGCTCTTCTCTGATTGCAATGCCTTCCCTAGGCATCAAAAATTAATCGGGCATACCCTTGGAGGGACTATTTTGGTGACATATATGTTCTTTACTTTGGGAAGTTGGAAAGGCTGGAGTATGTTCTGCCCACTCACTCATCTAATGTGGATTAAGATGGGAAAGAATTATACATTGGGCATTTACTATGTGCTTGTCACTGTGCTAGCAACTTCATTCATTATTTGTACACAAATTCCATGGTCATGTGTTTCATGGGTTGCTGGGGGAGGGGGACATTTGATTGGTAAATCATAATAATTACACTCTCCCAACTTGGGCCAATGAAACTTGCAGGTATGACATCTGAAGAGCTTCATGGAAAGGCTTCTTATCAAGGAATACCAGGAAGGGTTCTTTGTTTATTTCTATGTGAGGATGTCAGCTTGGAGTTTCAGCAGCCATTTTGTGATCAGGAGGCAAACTGGCCAGAGACAAACACTGGTAATGCTGATATGACAGAGCAGAGAGATGGAAAGAATTGACCTTGATGGCATTAAAGGAGCTAATGCATTAACCAACCCTGGGATAGTCCTGCCTCTGGGATTATTATGTGGGATGACAAGTCCTGGATTGCTGAACTCATTTGGAGCCACATTTTGTTTAATTTTTGGGTGACTGCCAGCAGAATGCACCCTGACTGTATATGGTTCTGGTCTGTCTTTTCCACTCCAAGAGGTCGGAGACCTCATTTCTGTTCAGCACTCTATTCCAACTGCTGATAATGGGGTCTGGTACACAGTAGATACTCAGCAACTATCTCTTGAATAAATAGGTAAATACCTAAATCATCTCATTGAATTTTCACAACTCTGTGAGATAGATAGGACCACCCTGATTTTAAGGATGAGGAGGTCTAGGTTCAGAGAGTTTAAGTGACTTTCCCAAAGTCACAGAGGCATAAATCTAAGTCTATCTGACTCCAATGTTCTTTCCTGTTCCAGTCTTCCATGCAGCCTTCAAGTGCAAGATTCTCAACGAGGAACAGGGCTGCAGCTTGTAGCCACAAGTTTTAGTGTTTAAACCATATAAATTTAGAAATGTATATGGTTAGATAAGAGATTTAACTTCGTAAACATGCAGTCTCACACAGCAGTTTTGTTATGTTTGCACTGTTTCCATTTGTGCAGTGTTTTAACATTTACAATACAATTTAACATAGACCTTCCTGTGTGATTCTTGCTGCGGTCCTGTAAGAGAGTGAGAGATGGAATTGTTCCCATTTTAGAGAAAAGCATGTTATATTGAGAGAAGGAAAATAAAAATAACTTTTGTGTCCACTATTGTGAGACTTCAAAGGATTAATGGAAATTAAAGTGGTCTGTGAGCTGTAAAACACTGTGCAAGGTGAGTAACTATTGCTGGAGCACTGGGGAGGGGATTTGAGAATGAGATACTCATAATTACATTAACAGCAAGCAATTATTTGGCCCCTACTGTGTACCAGACTCTGCATTAAACACTTTACATGGATTATCTCATTTAATTCTTATAGTGTTATTAAGCGGATACTGTTATTATCCCAGATTTACACAACTGCAGCCCAGAAAGTTTAAGTGATATTCCCAAAGGCACACAGCTGTTAGTGGAGGAGCTTGACTCCAGTCTGACTTGGCCCCTGCAATATATAATATATATAATAATATAATATATTTTGTGTACCCAGGACCTTCTCTGAGATGAATCTGAGCCCAGGAGACCTAAGCCTGCCTTGGGGTAGATGGTGAGGATGTCTGAGCTCACCTGTACCTGAGTCTTTGAAAGTAGCAGTGGTCTATGATTCTACCAACTAAGTAGGAAAGGATGACTCTTCCTATCACCTCCAAGATTGGCCAGATGAGATGGGCCTCTATGGAATGATCTAGGCCCTGACCCCTCTGCCTGTCATTCTTCTATTATGGCTTTGTTTTTTATTGTGGAAGATGATTAATCATAAGCATTGTCCCATTCTAAAAGGCAAATAGCCCCCTGGGGTACCTCCTCCCTTTAACCTCACATAAGTTATCTCCTTCATTAATGGATGGTAAGGGTGTAGCCTCAAACAGTCAAACACTTCTCCCTACACCTGTACAAGGACATGAGCAAGCATTCAACCTTAGCTGCTGCAAGGGGCAGGAGGCACTCTGGCCTATACAACCTAGAAAACGGCCTAAGTATAAATTCAGGTATCACATATATGGGATGGATTTTTTCTTCTGGTGAAAAGGTGGGAAGGTCCATAAACCTCTCCCACCACCAAAACGTAAAGAGAAAGAGATGGCCATCTTGTACCAGGCACCCACAGGAGACATCATTGCCAGTCTGGATGAGAGTCACACCTCCAGCATATGCAGCAGGTCTGAATAGGTGCAAAAACAGGCAAAGCTTCAGAAATGCAGCTATTGAAGACACAGCATTTCAAGGATGGGTTTTGCACAATGTTAGACAGAGGGAGAACTCTTCTGCCTGTCAAGCCAGCCCTGACACAGTTGAGTGAGCAGCCAGTGCCGGTGGATCAGTTTGAACAGGGCCAGGGTGGGCACAGAGAAGCAGGGGGCAATACCCATTCCAGACAACAGAAGGGGATCCAGGCAAAATCAGGACAGGGGTAGGGCCTCGACCTTACCTATCTGAAGAAGGGGTTTCCTCCTCACCCATGCAACCTGAGAGCTGAAAGTGCCATTAACACAAGATCCTCACAGCAGCTAGAGTTACATACAATTGGTTGTTTTACATCCATGTTCATGCTTAACTGTTTGGTTAAAAACTCTACTCCGTTGCTATTATGGTCTGCATTCAGTCACTTGCCAACCCCTTTTGCTGTCCTTATAAAATCCTGAGCTACAAGAATCAGTGCTGGCATTTTTCACTAGAGGTAACCCAGCCAGGCAGACCCTACAGCAATTGACTGCTAAGGACCTGGTGCCTACCGGCATATATTATTGGTGGATGTGTAAGTTGCTACACACCAATCGGATGGTAACTGAACTCTGTGGATCAAAAGTCTTCCAACTATTTATACTTCCTAACCTGGTTGTTCCTGTCCTTGAACTATGTACTAATAATCCAATATTTGGTGATGCTCCATGCACATCACTTAAAATAGCAACAATCTTGGAAACAAGTTAAATGTCCAATAATTAGTGAGTGCTTTTGTAAAGTGGTACATCCATTTAACAGCCTATCAGGGAGCTATTAGAATTTATGCTTATGAAGACTGTAAAAGCATGGATGTGTTTACAAGGTGGAATAAAATAGCACTCAAAATTATATGCACACTGATTATAATCTGTTTAAAAAAAAAAACAGAAAACAAAAACAAAACAACCATATCTGTTAGAGCCTAAGTCATGTCTGTAGGAGGATCCAGCTATTTCCAAGCATGCTTGCCTATCTTGTGGAATAGACTTCCAGTGGTCAAATTTGCATGTTCTGATTTGCATGAAGGTTTGGGGGAGGATTCCACAGGAGTATATGAGCCCCAGAGGGGTGGGGCATTGGGGAAACAGAAGTGTCTGTTTTCAGCATTTGGTTTCCCAACCCCACTCCATGGACTAAGCCTCAAGAAGAGTGGGCTGAAGGTGGACACCAGGGCACTGCCTTCACGAGCTGGTGCCCTGGTGACCAACTGTCATGGAGAAAGGAGAACAGGAGCGCTCTCCTCTCCCCCTTCTGTACAGAAACCCACATGTCTTCATTGCTTGGAGTACCCCAGGGACTACAGCATCTCTTTGGCCCTTCAAAGTGTGGGTGTCCTCCAAGAAGGTGCTGGAGAAGCATTTTCATGCCTCAGAGGTGGGCATCTCCAGGGACACCAGAATGGGACAGATGCTTTACAGTGTCAGGCTGGTCTGGTCTGTGAGCACACTCAAGGCACACCCATGGGACTCCTAGAAGTGTGTGTGTTTGGGGGCGGGGGGTGTCTGTAGATTTGACAGGCTGGGTAAAGCCAGAGAAACAAAGTGACTACTTTGATGGTTTGGGTGGCCTGCAGAGCTCTGAGTGACCCACACCCGAAAAAGTCTAAAGGAAAACCTATCAAAACTCCAACAGAAGAAGAGGATAAAGAGGGTTTTGGAGTCCAGAGTGGACAGATGACCTTAAAGCACCCCCTAGAGATGGTACCTTTAATCCTTTAGTTAACTGCCCTCCACACATAAAGGGTTATTATTAACACCCTCGTGCATTCCTCACATACTTACCGAGCTCTAGCAGAAAGAGGACACTGTCCTGGGAACTAGGAACAAGATGAGGTATTGGCCCCAGCCCTGACCTTCCAGGGGCTCCCAGTCTAGAGAAACAGTCATCGGAAGAGAGAAAGCCAGAGCATGGCATGGCAAGAGCTGTCCCAGCCTTAAAACCAAAATGCTGCAGGAGCTCTGAAGGTGAAGGGGCATTCTCTGCTCCCTGGAGCATCTCGGACATGGGCTTGCAGGCTAGCAAAGAGGCACCAGGGGAAGAAACATTCCTGATAAGGACTAGAGCTCAGGCAAAGGGAAAAAATAAACATATATCACATCACTGCTGTGCTGGAAACCCTTCAGCTGACGTCCCTACCATGGCCCTAGCCTCTCCCTTTCTAATTTCAGCCCTGCCCCTCTGCCTTTCACTCTGTCCTCTGGTCTCTCTGGCTTTCTTCCAGATCCCTGCCAACCTCAAGGACTTTGCAGATGCTGTTCCTTTTGCCAAGAATGCGCTTCCCTTCCCTCCTCTTGGTTAACTCCTGTCATGGTTCAGGTCTCGGCTTACATGTCCTGCCCTACGGAGCTCCTCTCGAGCCCCCAACCCAGTCAGGCCCATGCTTCTATACCCCCTTCACTCCCCGATATCCCCCTGCATAATGTTTCTCAGTTTGTAATTAAAGATGTGAGTCGTTTCATGCAATTGATGTCTCGCTCCCCTGCTACACTGTGAGCTTTATGACTGAATGTTGGCTCAGCATTGCATCGTCAGAGCCTAACACAGGACCACACACAGCAGGCTCTGGATAAATATCTATTGGATGGGTGGACGGGTGGATGGAGGGATGGAGGGATGAATAAACGAAATGTGAAAGAACATGTTATGATAAGGATAGTGAGATGTTTAGCATGTAGAGTATATGGAATGGGGAGCGGATGTGGTTCAAGCAGTTGAGCGCCTGCTTCACACATGGGAGGTCCCAGGTTCAGTTCCCGGTGCCTCCTGAAAGCAAAAAGCAAACAACAAGTAAGGAAACGAAGGAACCAACTCAGGGGAGCTGATGTGGCTCAGTGGTTGAGTGCTGGCTTCCCAGGTATGAGGTCCTGGATTCAATCCTCGGCCCTGGTACCTTAAATAAATAAATAAAGTAAATAAAACATGCTCATAGTTTAAAAAAAGAAAAGTCTATGGAATGACCCTGGAGGAGTAAGTAGGAGCCAGACTGAACAGCAGGTGGTCAGTCCTGCTGGTTTTCCTGAGGGCAGTAGGGAGTCCCTGAAGGGGCTTAACTAAAAGATTAAAGGGATTAGTTTAGGGTTGCAGGCAGAGAGGAGTTGATAGCCAGGGGATAGCAGGAAGGGGGTGGAGGCTATAAGTCCATCCTCTAGGCCTTCAGGCTGACTTACCCATCCCACATCAGGCCACCAGTGACTAATCCTGGAGTGTCGCAGACCCCAAGGCTGGGCAGGCCCTCCCGGGACCGTGGACTGTGGCTGCACAGACATCTCTCTTGGCTCAGTGTTGGATCCCGACGGCCCCTCGGCAGCTGGCACAGGGTTCCTGGAGCTGCCTGTGGGGCTCTGGCCTGGACTGACCCTGAAGGTCTTGGGTAGGATGCCCTGCTCAAGGTCCCTGCCTCTGGACATCAACCCTGGAGGCCAGGAACTAACAGAGGCGGTAGAGGAGAATCCTTTCTGCTCCCTCACGTTTATATCAGGGCAGGCCCTGCTAGCTGAGCACAGCCTGGAGCCAGGAGCCCAGACAGCTGGCTTTCTCTCACCTGGACCCTAGGAATATCTGAAGGCCCATCAGTGAGAACCAGAACATGTTAGAGCCAGAAGGAAGCCCAAAGAGCAACAAGTAAAGCCCACCCCATCCCCCAGCACCTCAGTGTACAGACTATACCCCAATGCTTAGATGGAAGGGAAGTCCAGACAAGCCAGGGTTCCCTCTTCTGGGAACACAAATGGAGGGCATTCATGACCCTTTGGCCCTGTCACAAGGCTTGCAGGGACCTCCCAGCCTTAATTGCTTGGCAGGGATTTCACAGATGGAGAGAAAAAGCCTTGAGCAGGCTTTGAGCTCCTCTGAGAGATAGGGTGTCTCCAAACCCAAAGCTTATCAGCACTCTGCTGGGTCAGAATCCAATAATTAGAATGACATTCCCAGGGCAATTTGGTGGAGTATTTGCCCTTCTATTCATGCCAGCCAGACAGACAGGCCTCTGGTTTGCAGCTTCAGAAAAACAAGAAATTCCAGTAAGGGATTAATGACTTAATTACACATGCAGCTTGGAAATGCAAAAGTTATTAAGAAGGGGGAAAGATACATGCTAATAAGAGACACGCTATTAACAATAGAATAAAGATTCATTGTTGGCGCTGCTGTAAAGTTTTCCAAGTTCAGTAATAAAAACCACCTGGTCTGCGGATGAATAGCTGGCTGCCATGGTGACAGAACCCAGGGGCACTGGAGCTGTCTAATGAGGCTTGTCTTCCCCGCCTCTGATCATGCTCCCTGCAGGTCTTCTGCTTCCTGGTGAAACTGGCCAACAGGCCATAAACCACCTGGGTGCCCATTAGTCAGAGAAGCACACCAAGGCTTTGAGAAGCCACCAGGCACTGCCAGGCCCCTAGGATGAGTCTGAAGCAGCTGGGGATTCTGGGAAGAGATGTTAGCTTTAACAGGTCAAAGTCAGCATCCTCCCACCCACCCACAGAGATAAAGACATTGCCCTCGAGCTTGAAACATTGCTATGGTGTCTGTGAACTTTGACTCATCCATTGGAAGAGTGTTGAAATAGAGCTGTCCTGTGTGCCAAGGACTGCACAGGAACTTGGTCTGCATTATTTTATTTAGTCTTTGCATCTTGTGATGCATTATCATTTCCACATTTCATTGATGCAGAAAGAGAGGTTTAGAGAGGTTAAGAAATGTGTCCAAGGTCACAGAGCTAACGAGTGGCAGAGCTGGGATTCATACCCACGGCCAGGGTTCTTTTCCTGCACTCCCTAGCAGGCAGAGCACTGGGCTTAGTGTGGAAGTCCAGGTCTGAGTCAGGGCTCCTCTACCAACTCACCAGCTAGGCCCTCGTTCCCCTCTCCAGCACCACCAGGCCAGCTTCTCTTCCACTGGACATGTCCGGGAAGTGGCTTCCCAGATTTTCCTACATGCTTAATTGCTCTACATCATGGTTCGAGACTGATGGGTGAGTGTCTCGAGGTGAAGGGAGGGAGGGAGCCACTGGTCCCACCTACATCTTCTCTTATCTGCTTCTGCCATAAGCCTCGTGGCATTAAGATGGAGGTGGGCAGGTCCTGGCAGGCAGGAACAGGGGTCCCGGGTCTGGAGGGATTGGGTCAGAAGGCCCTAAGGCAGGAGTTCTTAACAAAGGGTCTGTGACTTAGTAAAGAATAAAAAATGTTGTTCTTGTGGGAGCGTGTTGGTGCTGGTGTGATATGTTTATTAAATAATACACAGTATAGTGTGGACTTAGTAAGGGGTCTGTGGTTTTCACCTGACTGGCAAAGGGGTCTGTGGAACAAAAAAGGTTAAGAACCCCTGCCCTAGGGCACCAGGCTGGGGCAGATGGGCACTCCTGAGCGTGTGGAGAAGAAAGACCCATCTGAGAGAGCTAGGCAAGCTGAGCGCCAACCTCCAGCAGTTTTGATGACTGGCTCCATGAGGCAGGGGGTACCATGTGACTCCCAGTGCCTGGCACACAGCAGGTGTTCAGTAAATACTGGTAGGACGAATGGCATGTCAGAGGGAAGCAGCCTTCAGACGGCAGCTCCCACCCCTAGGGATGCCCGAATCCCTGACAGATGGTCACCCACCCCCAGCTTGCACTCCTTCAATGACAGAGTGCTCACTACATCTGGGGACAGCCCAGGCTAGGTCAGGGAGCTCTCGCTCATGGTGAGAGACGACCTTGTCCCCATCTGAATTCCGATCCCTCTAACCACCACTCACTGTGCTCCCTGTGCCCCCAGGAGTCACCCCCGATGAATCTGCTCCTGTTTCCACATAAAACAGCTTAGCCACTAACTAGGCGTGGGATCTTGCCCAAATTCCTGAACCCCTCTGAGTATCAGTTTCTTCATGTATAAAGTGTGGAGATGATAATATCTGGCTGTAAAGATTAAACAAGTGCACACATTTAAAGTGCCTTGCACAATTCCCCGGCACGGGACAGGTCTTGACAAAGCTATGGCTCCATCCCACTCCCCTTCAGGTAATCCAGTGCCAGCTGCTCCTCCCAGGCCAAATGCCCCCAGCCCCTATAGGTGCTTGACCCCATTCACCACATGACCAGGGGCCCCCGCCCCAGCTTGGCTCCTCTCATCCTGGGACTCATCCCCAAGGCTCTTGAAGGAGCTAGTCCCGAGGCTCAGACTGACCCCAAGGTGTGGCAGCCCTGGTCTGCCCTGGCCACACCCTGTCCACGTTCCTCAGTCAGCACTCCCTGTTTCCCAGAGAACTGCCTCTGGGGTAGAGGGAGAGAAGAGAAAATGGGGGTGGCGGGAGGGTTTTCTATTGGCACCAAAGGGAAGAACCCCCAAGAGGGAGAAGCCAGAGTGTGGGGACCTGGCAGTGCTGGCTTAGAGTCGAGCCTCTGCTCCTTGCTCGCTTCTTCTCAGCCTCCTTACTCTTCATTCACAGGGTTGCCATGAAGATAAATGAGACGACATTTGCAAAGTGCCGGCACATAGTAGGTGCTCAAACAATGCCATCTAATGCTGGTACTACATGTGCACGCAGCTGTCCGTGGCGTCTGGGTGAGAGCACCTGAGGTTACTTGTCGGTTAACCAGGAGTCTTTGAAGAGACTTTGAGACATCCTGGGCGGCTCCCCACAATCCCAGACCTCAGGTGTCACTGTCCATCCCAGGAGGGTTCTCAGCCCCAGGAACTCCAGGCCTGTGCGGAGGGCCAGCTTCAGACCACGGGGGCATGGGCCCGGCCGTCAGCTGCCTCAGAGAGAAGCGGGGTGGGGGCAGGTGGGTGTCACAGGAGAGAAGAGGGCCTCCGTGAGCACAGGCCTTCTGATGGTTAGGCATGGGAGCTGGGGGGGAAAGCAAAGGGAAGGGGGCCAGGGGAGGGAGACCGCTCATCTGAAATGGAGAAACTAATGAAGAAATCTCCATCTAATTAGACAGGCTGCAGTTTTAATCAGACAGAGTTTCCTTGGCAAAACCTGTTTGCATGTTTTCTGTCATTCAGCCAACGTGTTAATTAGGCAAATAATATTAATAATGATATTCACTCCAGGAAAGTTAAGGGGGGGGAGGTGGAAGTGACAGTTTGGGGTCGGGCGGGTGGGAAGGGGGTGTAGAGTTCTAATTTTGCAGGCAGCCAGGGAAAGAGAAAAGATCCTCTGGAGAGAGGGGCACCTGGGTCTGGGGCCCAGCTCTGCCCCTTTACCTGAGCATCTGCTCCTCTCCAAGCCTCGGTTTCCTCACCTGAAAAACGGGAATGGTGGCTGTGGGAGGGTTAAACGAGATGGTGTGTGGGGTCTCAACGGCAGGGCGCAGCCCTGGCACAGAGGGGTCAGGGGAGATGGTCACTGCCTGTTTTCTGTTTCCCACCTCAGACCCTCTCTTTTCCACTGTTTGGGGCGCTCACTCCCACATCAGCTGGGGGCAGAGCAGCGGGCTGGGATGGGAAGGTGAGGGCCCCAGGCCTTGCTGTGCACCTTCTGGGCTTCCCAAGGGCCTCACTCCGGAGCCCTTGGTCCCCGGCACTCCCTCGGGCTGGATCCTCCTCCTTTCCCGTGGGCTGCACACGGGGGGCGATGGGAGGCTCCCGCAGGTCCCCTCTGCCTCTTCCAGTCCACAGCTCCGGCTTCCAGGCATTAGGTATCTGGGCCTCCAACTGCACAACCTTCCCACAGGGTTCCTATCAAGAGCCCGCCCACCTCTCCCCTGACCCGTCTCCAAACCTAGAGGCCAAAGACCCCTTCTGGTCTCCCTCCCTCTAGCCACCAGAAAGGCACATGCTCCAGGGCCAAGACTAGAGTGAGGACAGCAAGGCCTTCACCTTAGGCACAAAATTCAAGGGGGAACCAAAAACCTCAGTAAGCAAGATAAAAAAGTTTTAATGCAAAATAGTAATAGGTCAAAATTAATGCAAAAAATCCATGATACTACTTTTGATTTTTTTTTAACATATTGTTTTGAAATATTATCTTGATTACTGAGTTTTTTGGCACCCTCTTATATTTTGCACCCAAGATGTGTGCCTCACTTGCCTCGCTCATCTCAGCATTGGCCTTCAAGACCCTCCCTGACCAATCCACTGCCCCCTGGACCTTCAGCTTCTTCAGGGGCAGGGGCTATGTCTTTCGATTCCCTGGGGTCTGCCTAACACAGGCTTGAAAGCTTGGGCTTCAAGAAATGCTCAGCGAATGAATGGGTGGCTCTGACTTGAGGGAGATTCTGCTTCCCTCAGGAGCACACCTTTTTGCACACGATTCCAGGGATCAAGATCCACTCTCTGATAACATATCCAGGCTCGGGAAGTAACTTGGCCTCTCTAAGCCTCAGTTTCCCCATCTGTGAAGTGAGGCTGACAGAGCCTGCGGGTTGTGTGGGCTCCAGGGAACCAGTTCATGGCTTACTGCAGGCAGCCTCATGTGAGCATGGCATGGGGCAAGGAGGGGCTCCTGAGGGTGTGGCCACGCCCAACGCTGCCTCAGGTCTGGGCTCTGCTGGGTGGGGCTGAGGGAGGAGGGGGCCTGGGCAGGGCTGGGAGTCCCAAGCACCCAAGCTCCTTGTCTGTATTGCTAGGAAAGCCCTGTGCTAAGGGAGCTAAGGCTTGCCCAAGAATCATCCCTTGGGGGAACGGAAAGAGCAGTTCCTGAGCCCCTGGCACTTGGGGAGTCCTGTGGGCATGGGGGTGAGGGGTGTCCCCAGAAGCTCTGCCCTTTGACAGCAAGAGGCAAGGAGATCAGTCTCCCCCACGCCTCCTTCTCACACACATCCTATGAAGGTGGCAAGGACGAGAGGGTGTCTGAGTGGTGCTGGAGTGCGGACCACATCAGGAATTTTGGAGCACATCGTGATACAGTGGAAACAAAACTGAACTGGAGTCAATGTCTGGAAATTTGGGTTCGATTCTTGATCCTGTGTCCAGCCAGCTCTGTGGTGGTGGTGGTTAGGGGGGTAACAGGACATGAAGCTGGAGCGACAGTCAGTGCCAGTCTGCAGAGGGCCACCATTGCCAGGCTCAGGGTCTGGACCACCCTGCAGGCAGAGGCCACCACCCGTGGAGAGAAGAGAGGCGTTCCAAAGAGTGTTGGGAAGATGCTGCTGGCTCAGGGGCGGTGAGGACGGATGGGAGTGGGGCGGGGACGGAGGCATGGCCCTGGGGCATGACAGCAGGTCCAGCATGTTGCTGGGGAAAGGGGGGCACAGTCAAGACAATGCCACCCCCTCTGGCTCAAGAACCCATATCACAGCAGGAGTCTTAGCACCCGTGGGAACCTCCCTCCTCGCCAGTACTTGGATCCCATCTAAGAACTCCCAGCCAGTCTCAGCTTGGACCCTTCCAGGCACAGGGTGCCCACCCCCACGATGTAGCCTCACCACCAGGCAGTTGGGGCTCTTCTTTAGTTTGGGTTAAAATATTTGTGGTTGCATCATGCAGTTGCAGCCCCAGTTCTGCCCTCCTGAAATGCACACATGTCCAGCCTCCCTCCCTCAGAGAAGTCGGCTCTTTAGCCATTTAACGCCAGCTGTCCTGGGCTCCTGGCCTTCTCCTCTCCAGGATCTGTAGCACCCAACCCCACCTCCAAGCAGGTCTCCACAGTCCTGGAACCACATCGTTGGATGCTCCTATGATCACCCACCACGTGCCGGCTACTGAGGTGAGTCAGCTCCTACACCGTGTGGCTTGTCATTTAATCATCCCAGCAAGCCTTTCTCGGTAAGTTAGTTGTCTAGAAGAGGCTAAAACTCAAGTTTGGATATTGTACCCCATGATTTTCTTCTTAAGATGCAGCAGCTCATTTAAATTTTAGGTTATATGTATGTTACTAGAATAATAATAATAATAATAAAAAAACATGGGCTGTACAACACAGTGAAGCCTAATGTGAACCATGGACTATAGTTAGCACAATTATAATATTCTCTCATCAATTATAACAAATGCACCACATTAATGCATGATATTAACAATAGGGCGGGGATATGGGAACTCTGTATTTTCTGCCTGGTTTTTCTGTAAACCTACAACTTCTCTAAGAAAAAACAAAAACGAAAACCTCATCCAAGCCCTAGGAGGAGGCACAGGTACCATCCCCGTATCACAGCTGAAGGGCCTGAATGCACAGAGGTCCCCAAGTTGCCCCACACAGGGCAGCCCAGCTGTGCAGCCTGCCCGGGCCTGCCCCTCCGCAGTCTGGGCAAGAAGGTCCAGGCTGTCTGGGGCCCTCGCACCGTGCCGGAGGCACCCGTAAAGTACCCGTAAAGCTGGCCAGGACACATCTGCAGCGTGGTGGGGCCGGCACCTCGACTGGTAACCTCTCCCAGGCCACTTTAAAATGCCCAGTCTTTGCGGTTCAGCGTCAAGGAGAGGCTGTGGAACCCTTTTAACTGCAGCCAGCAGGACGGGCTGGCGTTCCTCTCGCCCGCCTCCCAACCAGCACCAACAAGGTGGTTATGAGCTAATAACCTCTGCTTCCAGAACCCAAGTGAGCCCTGACCAGGGGCAACCCTGGAAGCAGCTCTCGGGAAGGTGTGGCAGTGATGACTTACCTGGCCTTTCAGCCACAAAAGAGAAATTCTCTTTAATGACAGAGTGGCCCCTCTCCTGGCTGCTGTCATTTCAGGCACTGGACTGGAGTCCTAGACCCCACAGGGCCACGCTGGGACCCAGCATGCTACAGAGAGAGAGACAGGGCCAGAAACGGGGTGAGGTGGGCCCAGGTTCCCCTGAGGGTTCGTGGCAGGTCAACTACTGGCGGGGTTCTTGGCTCCTCAGCTCTCAGAGTCTGCAAAAGGGTTTTCTTTGTTTGTTTGCCTGGGGGGCCCAGCCCCTGTGCAGGCCGCCGACCGGCCCCATGGCAGGCCTCGCCCAGACACTATAATTCTCTTCCCTTAATAACATTTTTATAATTTAGATGTCAGGCCCAATTGCTGAGGGATGCAAAGCCACACGGCCTGCACCTTGGCCATGCAGCACAAGGTGGGCAAGAGCAGAGTTGGGGGTGGGGGAAGCTGCAGAGGAGCCCTGCCGGCGACAGCATTAACTTGTTATGTAAATACCTTATCCAATTATTCCTCCTCCTCCTCCAACACAGAGACAGCTAATCACTCATGCCTGGCTGCCTCATGAATATTAAGCCCAGCTCTTTTGCCAGAGCAGCTCAGTGGTGGGAAACCACTGCCTCCAGGAGAGAAAAAAGAAAAGTGAGGTCCCCCAAAACTCATCTTTAGTGGGCCTGAAACCTCAAGGAGAAGCCTTGGGTGCCTCGTTTTCCCACAAGCATGGAATAGCATTGGAACAGCCAGTCGGCAGAGACACGGAGAACCTGCTTCTGTGGGAACATGAGGCAAGACTCTGATTGGCTGTGTGACCAGAGGCAAATGATTTAAATTCTCTGGGCCTCAGTTTCCCCACCTGTAAAATGGGATAGCAATAGCTACCTTATCAATGGCTGTGATTCATGAAGCTGTATATATGTAATGTGTCTGCCTGTGCTGACACCTGGTAGGTACTTCTTATTTTGTTAATCCTCCATGCATGAGACAGAGCCCAAGTTTGCCCTCCAGGAGCTTGAAGCCTGCTTTCCCAGGTCCTTGGCTGAGGAGGAAGAAACCTGAGTCCTTGGGAGAGGACAAGAAGGTAGGAGGTGGAGACTGGGGAAGGAGAGGATCCCATGGCCTGAGGTAGGGGTGGAGGGCTTCCTGGAAGATTGCATTTATTCATTCACTCACTCATTCAACACCTATTTATTGAGCATCTACTATGTGCCAGACATTTGTAATATAGCAAAGAACATAAAGACCATGCCCTTATGAGCCATGTTGTGGTAGAATAAAGACAGTCACAGATTCTTTGACACTTTTCTCAGTGAAAGTTGGAGTCTCTTCTCCTCCCTGTTGTATTTGGGCTGGACTTGGTGCCTTGTCTACCCAGTAGAATGAGGCAGAAGTGACATTCTGAGACTTGTTCAAAAAGTCTTACAGCTTCTGCCCAGGCCTCTTGAAACACACGCTCTGGGGGCCCTGAACCTCCATGGAAAAAGTCTGACTCCAGTGCTTGGCAAGTCCACCTGCAGGCACCGCAGCCAGCCGAGCCCAGCCCCCTGCTCTCCCCACCAAAGCACGAGATAGGTGACTGATGCTGTCTTGGACGTTCCAGTCCTCGTCACCAGCTGAATACCACAGAGCAGCCCCTATAAATTGCACGTGAAACAGAGGAGTCTTGCCTGAATTCTTCACTTACAAAATTGTTAGGTGTAATAAAATATTTGTCATTATAAGCCACTAAGTTTCTAGGAAGTTTGCTATAATAGCAATAGATAAGAACACATATTGTAGTGGGGAAATATTACAGAATGATATACAGTAAACAAACAAATAAGTGATGAGTTTATCCAGTGGTGGTAAGTGCTACAGAGGAAAATAAAGTAAAGGAGGGGATTAGGGCACGGGCATATGTATGTGCATGTGTGCATGTATGTGTGTGCAATATTAAATAGTGTGCCCGGGGAAATCGTCATGGAGAAAATGGCATTTGAGCAAAGACCCAAGGAGGTGAATATATGTGTGTATCTGGTAGAATAGTGTTCCAGGCACAGGAAAGAGCCAGTGCAAAGGTCCTGAGGTGGGAGCATGCCTGACTCATACAAGGAGCAGCACGGAGCCAGCAGGGCTGGAGTGGAGGATGCAGTGGCCTGGCTGCCACAGCAGCATCTCCCTCCTCAGAAGTGATCCTGCATCGTGTTTCCCCGAAGCCTGGCAGCTTGAAGACTGCATCATCATGTCATTAAGTCTCCTGGTCCCGCTGTGAGCAGCAACCATTCCTGAACATCTATATCACCATTCTGCAGTCCAGGAAACCTAAGTCCAGAAACTGATGAGCACAAAGGCCCACGGCTTTGGAAGGAGAGCCAGGTGAGAAGCCATTCCATGACTCTGTGGCTGGAGTTTTCCAACCCTCTCTCATGTCCTTTTCTTTTGGAACACCTTATGCCTCCCCTGCCCACCCCAACTCAGGGCCTACCTTCTCTGGCTGCTCGGGTAACTGCCCCCCCCCAACCCCCTGCCTGTGAAGAGCCACCCCAGATGGGCCCTTGAAGGAAGCACCTCCTGCCCCTGCCTCTGCTCCGAACCCCAGGGCGTATGATCCACCCAACAGCAAAGTTTGGGGTTGGCTTTGGGGCATACGAAGTCAGAGAAGGAACAGGAATGCCCCCCCCCACCTCCTGGGAGGTTACACTCGTCATCGCTGACACTTGGTGACCATTTACTGTGGGCCAGGCTGCACTGGCTGCTTTACCTCAATTATGCCTCACCTGTCAATGCTGTTGTTTCCCCATTTTACAGATGAGGAAACTGAGACACAGAGAGCTTGCCCAGCATCTCCCAGTGAGAATGCAGGGGTTGTACCATTGGCCATATTTCATACCTGAGAGCCCTGGTAACATTACTATTCCTAATCTCAAAAACAAATGTCAGCCCCAAAGTGAGGCTCTACTGATGGGGGAATTTCAGCCACCACTCTTGACAGCAGGTGAAGAGACAGTAAAAGACTTTCTCAGAACCCTTCAAATCACGCCCACCATGTGGAGGGAAAACGAGGCCCAGGACAAACAGTTGCAGGGCTATGAGGGGAGGGGGTGGGCAAGAAGCAGTCCTCTGTGAGCCCATTCTGAACAAGCTCAGAATGAGAGCGAGGGAGGCAGAGAGAGGATGGCTAGTGTGGCTAAAATCAGTATTATTAATAATTCACAGTTATTAAGGATGACAGTAACATAGTTGGCATTTATTGAAGTCTTGCCCGGCACCAGCCTTTCAACACATAGCTCATTAAATTCTCACAATAAACTGAGACGTGCTTATCATTATTTCACAGAGGAGGCCGTTGTGGCTCAGAGAGATTAGGTACTGCCCAGGGTCACACAGCTGGTAAAGAGACTGGAAGCCAGCTCTTTCCAATTCCAAAGCCCATGCTGGTAACCACTGCATTAAATGTAGAACAGCTGAAGCATAAGGGAGTCCGCATTTAGCTGCATACAAGCCACTAGGGATACGATCTAATGGTGGAATTTGGGGCATCAACACGCAGGACTCACAGTTCACACTTTTAGAGAGCTCTGGTTTTGTTTGTACATAGTCTTGTCTGAGTCTTACAAGACGCCCTTGAAGTTGACATCACTGTTTTCCATTTTACAAGCAAGGAAACCAAGAGCCATGGCTACTTAAAGAGCGTCTCAAGGAGCGTTAACAGTGAAGCAGGGACTTGAGCCCCTCCGCCGCCCGCCTGTGGTCCAGGGTGCCGCCTCTGGGTGCAGCTCACGGCCGGCCAGGCTCTGCCTCAGCAGGCTCTGCTCTGCATCCTGCGCCCAGGGGCAGGTCAGCCGCCCTCCTGGCTGCACTACCCTTGCTGCTCCTCCATGGGCCCCCACCACAAGCTCAGGCCTAGAAGGGCGTGCTGCCCGGGGGACGGCGTGCAGAGCCGGAGGACAGCGTTCTCCTCTGGGAATGGGCGGGCTCTTTAAAGCACAGTGGAGTTTGTTGCAACCTGAGAGCTGGGCGGCCTGCCCCCCACCCCAAGGGTCAGACAGAGAGATTGAGGTGGGGCTTTCGTGTTTATTTTATCATGCGAGACGTCTCATCTCCCCCTTTTATATTTATTTTATACCCCTTTGTACTGCTGCATTTTTAAAACAGGTAAATACCTTGCTTATATATTTTTTAACTACTTAACAAAAGAAAAAGAAAGAAAAATGGGCAAAGGCCATAACACGGCACTTCAAAGAACAGCCCAAAGCTGATCGGCCTCACTAATAATTAAGGGAAAGGAAAATTAAATAATAAAAAGATGCTTTCATCTCTCTGATTGGCAAAGATTTAAAAGATAGAAGGAATCGGTAACCCTTTTGAGGGTCAAACTGGCAACATAGGCTGAATGTAAAATATTCGTACTCTTTGATCCAGTAATTCTACTTGTAGGGATGTATCCTACAAGCTTCAAGGTCATCAAGATATCTGTGCAGAGGTATTCACTGCAGTGATGTTTGCAACCGTGAAAAATTAGACAATGTTGAATGTTGGTCTGTGGAGCAACCACTAAATTAATTCAACGGAGTATTACATAGTTATGAAAAAGAATGTGGATCTCCATATATTGATATGAAACATGGCTAAGATATGCTGTTTATTGGGGGGAGAAATGTCACAAAATAGTGTATAGGGAAAAACTATATTTTGTTATATATATATATATATGTGCTGATTTTAAAAATCTGAACTCAACTACATCAGGCTGTTGTCTTATGTTATTCTGAAGGAGGAATTTTGAAATAAGGAGTTTTCTGCTTTCTATACTGCTATGTCTGAACAATTTTACCATACCTTCTTTCACTTTTTCTTTTTCAGGTGGTATCGGGGATTGAACCCGGGACCACATACATGGGAAGCAGGCACTCAACCACTGAGCTACAGCCACTCTCCTTCTTTCACTTTGAAAACAGAGAAAAAATAAGTATGAATTAAAAAACAAAAGACACTGTGAACATAATGAACAACACCGAATTATATATTTTATTGTGGCTAAAAGAGGGGAATTTTAGTTTGTTATATGTTACTAGAATAAACCTTTTTTAAAAACATCCATGGGACTGTACAATGCAAACAGTGAACCCTAAGGTAAACTACAGACTAAGGTTAATCATACAATCATACAAACGCGCCCCCATCAACGGTGACAAACGTACCCCACTAATGCAAGGTGTTAATAATAGGGTGGTATATGGAAACCTTGTATTTTATGCATGGGTTTTCTGTAACCCCACAACTTTTCTGATAATAATGACAAAGAGGGTAGGATTTGCAAAGCCAAGGAGCAGGGAAAAAGGCATTCTGAGCAGGAGGAAGAGCTCCGGCAAAGGCCTGGGGCTGCAGGGAAGACCCCCGAGTCTGGTGGTAGTGGGGTACCTGTAAGTCAGCACATTCCTGAGGAGCCCTCTCCCCCAGCTGCTGGGGACCCCAGAGGTCTCTTAGCCACGGCTCCTGCCATCAAGGAGACTGTAAGCTAATAGGGCAGATGGCCTATGGGGCCCCGGGCTAACCCAGAGCTCACTTTCACAGAGTTTCCCAGGAGGGAGGCCGGGCAGGGGACTGCCAGGAACCCACATGCCTGAAGCCTCATCCCCCAAGGCTTTTACTAGTGCTCTCATGCCCCCCTCTCCACAGCTCTGTGAAATAGGACTTCTCCCCCTTTTACAGGTGATGAAACTAAGGCTGGAGGTCTCATGCTTCCAGGCAGTGGAAGAGTTCCTCAGATGGAGGAGGACCCGGACCAGAAGGGAGTCCCCGAAGCTTAGGGTTTCAGAGCTGGGAAGACATTCTACTCTAAGAAGCACAGAACGCGAGTAGGAAAGCCACGTTGGGGCAGAGTAGGAAATCTGGCTGGCTGGGGAGGAGTGCAGGGAGAAGGCCCAGGGAGTCGGGGCAGGACCTTCCACCTGCTTGGACATGGGTTGCCGTGGGTCCTGGGAATAGCACTCCTTTGATTCACCCCCAGACCCTCAAGTCCAAGCCTGTGAGGAACCTGCATTTTAGCCCAATTCCCCCATGACTGTCAGGTACTTGGAAGTTTGGGAACAAATGGTTTAGGGATTATCAAGTCCACCCCTTTACATAAAAAAAAGGGGGCGGGGGGAACTCTGGCACAGAGAGGCTGAGCCTCTTGTCCAAGTCACACAGCCAGTGAGTGACAGAGCTGAGCCAGAAGCCAGATGCTATGCTTCCTGGAGTGTCCAGGGCTCTGTATCTTTCCAAATCTTCCCACCCTAAAGAAGGCCTGGCCAGGCTTTGGGGGCCTTGGGACTCCTCAAGCCCCCCAGTCATCCAAGGTCACAAACAGCCCACCTCCCTGCCATTTCTCCAGCTCAACTCCCCACTGGGCATAACCCAGCTCACTGCCCTCCAAGTCCTCCAAACAAACATGGTGAGGATGGACCTTTAGGCCACAAACTTAGGTGTTTATTATTTCTCTTTGGTGTCCTTTAATTCAATTTCCTTAAATCAATTTAGAATCTACTTTGGCAGAAATATTAACTGGTCAGTTCTGGGTCTTCTCAGTCTGCCCAGTGTTTTCTCAGCCAGGTCAAGTTTCCCTGGACCCCTCCTCCCAGGAGCTGATCTGAAACTGATGATGATGGGGGGAGGGGTGGTATATAGCCAAAGGCCAGTCATCCTTGCTGGGTCCCCTCCCCTGCGAGGCCCCTGCCAGGTCACCAGCCTGCTGCCTCAGGCTCAGGCATTGTCAGCTCTGCCGGGTCCCTCAGGGGCTGGAGAAGGCTGCAGACTGCCCCGCCCTGTTTGTTCTAACAGGGCACCCACCCAATGGCCTCTACAACTCAGCAGCCAGGGCCCAGCGCTGCTGTGAGTGCTGGGTGGCTGCAGAGGGTCCATCATCACAACTCCCTTTGGTGCTCAGCTGAGAACCTGTAGCAGCAGCCCTCCCGATTGTTCCCCTCCCTCATTATTTCCAGGACCTCCTCAACCCTACAGGAAACACCTAAGGACCAAGGCCTCTTCCTGTCCCTGAGACACTTCTGACCCATGCTGGCCCCATGCAGGAGCACCCACTCCTCTCAGCCTATCCAAATCCCTCAGGTCAGACCCAGGGGACCTCCTCCAGGAGCTCCTCGATTGCTCTGAGGGCCTGGGGTCCTGATGCCCTCAATGGGTGCCATGCTGCAGTCCACTCACCATGCTGCTCAGTGGTCTGCCAGGGTGTCTGCAGTGTGTGTGCTTCTTCCCCCACTAGACTTCTCATTACCTCAGTGCCCAGCGAGGTGCTGCCATTGTTCCTTGCAGCCAGGAGATGGGGGCTGGGGCTTGGGTGTGGACCCAGACTCACTGTGTGTTTCTGGGGAGTTCGTCCCCTTTCTGGCCTCAGTTTCCTCATCTGCAAAATTAAGAAGGTAGACCCTCTGTTCAGCAAGGTGCCTCCATGGAAATAGTTCATCCAAACATAGCACCAGGGACTCATCCTGAATCCCCATTCTCCCCCAGCCACTGGCTCTGAGCTGGGCAATTGAGGATCAAAAAATTATTTAGTTGATTGATGTAAGCAAAGCATAAAAGTCACTGAAAGGGACATTAAGCTTCCAAGAAACACTGGAAGCATCCACGGTCTCTC
This sequence comes from Cabassous unicinctus, assembly GCA_029593785.1. Lineage (NCBI taxonomy): Eukaryota > Metazoa > Chordata > Mammalia > Cingulata > Chlamyphoridae > Cabassous > Cabassous unicinctus. The sequence goes on along the minus strand of JAQZBX010008885.1, from coordinate 20,735 downwards.
TCTCTGGTGAATTTGCTCAGAGGGCAGAAAGCATAAATAAAGAAGGCAGCCGATTTTTTTTTCTCTCTTTAAAGTCAAAGCCCCATAAATCATGCCTGTGCAAATTCATTTCATAATTAACATCACGGGGGTATATGTATGTGGAAGTTGTGCTTCAGCTGGGTGAGATGTTCTGCTAATTAAAGGCTTTATTTTGTGATGGGAATCATTTTGTGAAAGCGACTTCCTTCACGTGCTAGTTTAGATTTTTTTTTTTCTTTATAATAACCCATAGGCTCTGCAAAGTGACTCAACCGATGGCGCTGAGCAGCTCATGGCTTATTAGTCAGTAACACCGCCTGCGCTCCAGAGCTCCCATTTGCAAATGCAGCGCCAGTGGCCAGCGTTTCTCTGAGTCACAAAGAAGACGCGCGGAGACAGCCTCCAAGCAGGAAGGGAACCCAGCAGGCATTTGAGCTGACTTTGGCCTGGAGAGGGAAAGGGATGGTCCAGTGTCTCCCAGCAAACTGGCAGAATCGAGTTTGAGAACCCGGTTTCTCAACAGTCCCCAAAACTCCATGTCCTCTCACTCACCCCCGCATCGCACGTCCACGTGCCCCCGGCTGTCTTGAGAGCGCTGGTTTCGTCGGCTGTGCTTGCCTCATGATGAAGGACTGCTCAGTAGGCAAGCCTGCTCACTGCTTTGCTGAGCACCCCCTGGAAGCAAGGAAATTGGAAAGAGACAGCTGGGATGGAGCCTTAACTATTTTAATAATGTTTGGTGCCATGGCTGTTGCCAGGAGATTAGGAGGGAAATGTAACGGTGTGTAATTTTTCCTAAGAATTCCATTAACAAAATCAAGTGGGCAGATGGGGGCAGGAGTGGGTGGGGGGTGGAGTGCTTCCTGTAGGCTTCATGGGGGGAGGAGTCTCTAGGCTCAGAACTTCAGCAGAAGCTCTTGGGTGTGAATGCCAGGTCCCCTCGGGCCTTGTCCCATCTTTCCTATCTCTGTCTACCACCCATGTGCGGTAAGTGAGGAAGAGTAAGGAGAACAGGGAGGCCTGGGCTCAAATCCTGATGCTGTACTTTCTTGCTGTGTGGCCTTAGGGAAGTGGCTTAACCTCTCTGAGTGTCAGCATCCTCACCTGTAACTTGGGAAAACCATGTGAGGCCATTCTGAGATCAGGAGCAATGTGTTTCACAGGGTCGAGCACAGTGCCTGCCACAAAATGGCCCTCAGCAAATTGCTTTTATTGAAACCTCTCGTTCCTTAACTCCATAAAAGTTCACTCTGACCCACCTAGACCTGTACCACCTACTTTTCATGCCTCAGTTTCTACATCTGATGCCTTCTCTCTGCATGGGTCAGGGCTGGGCATCAAGGAGAATGCCAGAGAAGGGAAGGCCCAGTCCCTGACCTCTGGGTGCTTACAGAGAGATAGGGAGACAAGAAATTTACATCCACTCCTCTCCAGCCAGGCTGCAGATTTAAGATGCTACAGGGTGCATTCCCAGCCAGTATCACACTGATCAGTCTCAAAAACCCTGAGAGAAAGGGACTATCACGCCCATTTTACAGATGAGGAAACTGAGTTCGTCACTTGCCTTAGGCGACACAGCTAGTCAGTAGCAGAGTTAAAAATGGATCACAGGTGTTCAGATTCAGAACACCCCATTCTTTCTCCAACACCCCTTACCTGGGTAGGTATCCAGTTTTCCTTGTTATTATTTTCTCATTTTCTGTGTGGCTTGGTCTTGCACTATCAATTAGACTGTAAGCTCCATGAGGGCAGACATTGATCACACTTTCTCTCTATCCTCCATGAGTGCTGGTGCACCAACCGTGCTCATGTAAGACTTACTGAGTCAAATGGACAGAGACCCTGCAAGACAATGTTTCCTTAATAAATCCAGACTTCCTTGTCCTCCCGTCTAGACACACACACACGCGCACACACACACACACAGACACGGCTTGCAAAAATCTAATAACAACCAGTTTAAAAACATACTAAAAACAGAAAATTTATGTAGCATGACCCAAATTGAATTATACATTACAGCACTATAATTGATTTTTTAGAAGAGAGATTAAATTTATTTTATGCCTCACTAACTAACAGCTAGATTTACCTAATTGCTTGGAGTGCAGAGTTAGTATGATTCATTAAACTCCATACATGCTTGGGTACACTGCGCACTGAGTAAAGCTTCCCTGCTCGCAGCAATTAAAGAGGAGAAACCCGAGGCCTCACCGGTAATTGACGAGAACAATGCAGCCTGAAGTTTGCTGTGGGTGTTTTATTAAGTTCTTTGAGCAAAATGCAGATCCTGCGCATTCTGGTAAAGCAGTTCCAACAAATCAGAGACAGCTAATTCTCAATTCTCGGTCTCGGTCTCTCTCTCTCTGTCTTTCTCAACTCTGCTGTGATAGGGAGGGGAGGATGAAAAGAAAAAAGAAAAGGCAAAATGTAAGCTTGTCTCACTTTAATTACATCAATCATAACAGTTTTTTTTAAAAACCTCACCAGCATCTGACAGCATTCAGGCAAAGTCAGCCAGCCTAACAAAGAGGGAGTTTGGGTGGAATCAGGGTAATTATATACACATTATCAAAAAGGTAGCAATTTAGGAAAACTGCAGAAGTGCTAATTTCGGATAGCAAGAGAAACTAGAACTCTCTGAGCCCTTCATTCATTAATTATTATTAATAAGAAAGAACATTTCCAAGTAGCACACATTCAAATAACAAATGTGATTCCCTTTATTGGCACTCGTGTCTCGTCTGGACGTGTTTACGTGTTCGGGAGACATCACACGCAAACATTTCTTCCTCACTCAAAGCCACGCTCAGTTTTTTCACACTAGCTCCCAGGACCAATGAGATGTATGTTTTGACTAGTCTGTCTATAAAATAAATTAAATTGCTCTGCCCTTATCATACTTTAAACTATAGGCTTTTGCAGTTATGGAAACAGAGAAAGTAATGCTCTCACATCCCCTAACCACGTCTCTGGGGCCCTGTACCAGTGTTCTGAGGTTGGAGCTATTTCCTTTACTCTGGGAAGAGCCATCTTAGGACTTAACAATGTCAGCCACAGCGTTTACCTTCCAGGAATGGGCAATGTAACTGGGGAGGCAAGAAGCACTAGACAACAAAAATTATGCATGACACAAAGACTTCCCCTTTTCTGAAACCCTCCCAAGATACAGGGATCCCCACAGCTCCAGCCAAAATATATTGGGTGGGGGATGTACACCTGCCCCAGCTGGGCCAATTCCATTCTCTTTGGGGAATTTTAAACCGAAACGAGAACCACAGAGGCTGGTGGCTATTTGGAGCCAAGGTACACTGGGGACAGCACTCCCGAAACAAGTTTCACCAACTCCCACTTCTGAGGTCTCCAGAGCAACTGAGGCCTTCAGTTCTGAAGACCTGACCAGAAGTTCTGATCTTCCTTTAATTCTGTGGATGCCACAGGATCCTTCTGCAAAATCCTCCTTCTGTATTAAGTCACCCAGAGTCCCTTTCTGCCATTTGCACCCAAAGAGCCTTAACTGATGCCCACAGCAAAGGAAACCTAGCAACACAAGGCAGTGCAGATGGCTGGTTGGGGCTTCAGGGACCTCTGCCTGTACCATCCCTGCCAGAAGCTTCAAGACCCAGAGATGTTTGGAGTGGACCAGTCCCTTAAAGAGCCTCTACCCCAGAGGTTTACAGACTGAGTTCTCAGGCATGGCTTCCATGAGAGGCAAGGAGGACGCTGCACTGTGGTCCTGCTCCGTTCTGAGCTGCAGCGGTGTTGGCTTGACGTAACGCTTCTGCTTCTGGTACCTTTCAAAGGGTCCCACTGCTGGACACTCCACCCTTGAGAACCACTGCTCTAGTCCAGCCTATCATTTGATAGCCTGGAAAACTGAGGGCACAGAGGTTTTGGGCGACTTGCACAAGACCACAGAGCTTGACAGAAGTAAGACTTGAACCCAAATTCCTGACATTGACCTTTCCTCCCCCTGCCCAGCCCCCACTGCATCATGAAACACTCCAAAAACCCTAGTGTGGGCCCCACTCTAAGACCACTCGGGCATGTTCTCTCGCTCTCGTACTTCATAGGATGTGTATGTGTGAAGGCGGCATTGGGGGAGACCCATTTCTCCTTGCCTCTTGCTTTCAAAGGGCAGGACCTCTGGGGAGACCCCCAACCCCACGCCCACTACTCCCCAAGTGCCAGGGGCTCAGGAACTGCTCTTTACATTCTTGCAAAGGATGATTCCTGGGCAAGCCTTAGCTCCATTAGTGCAGGGCTTTCCTCCCAATCAAGACAAGGAGCTTGGGTGCTTGGGGCCCCCAGCCCTGCCCAGGCCCCCTCCTCCCTCAGCCCCACCCAGCAGAGCCCAGACCTGAGGCAGCGTTGGGCATGGCCACACCCTCAGGAGCCCCTCCTTACCCCACGTGATGCTCAGCTCTGCTCAGCAGGCTGCCAGTTGTATGCCATGCACACATTCCCTGGAGCCCACGCAACCCACGGGGGGCGCTCTGTCAGTCTCATTTTGCAGATGGGGAAACTAGGAGGCTCAGAAAGTCCAAGTTACTCCCTAAGCCAGAGACCTAGAAGGCAGCAGAAGCCGGATTTGAATCCAGGTCCATCTGACTCAAAGCTTGAATGCTTTCCTCTACAACAGACAACCCACGGAATAAATACACAGGTTCCCTGGAAACCGGTGATCCAAAGCCTGGCCTGGGTTGCTCTAATGTGAGCATGGGGTGTGAGCCCTGTGCCTGAGGACAGTGCAGGTGCTGTGCTGAAAATAAAATAGACAGACTTTAAAAGGGGGTGAAGAGCAAGTTTGTTGAGCTAAAGTTGCATTGATGTAGGTGTAGCACCAAAAGGGTTCAGCTCAAAAGTTTGCCTTGGGAGAGCAGCTTATATGGCTGCTCGAGACAAAGGGAAGGCGTGGGGGAACAGGGAGGGGTGAGGATGATGGGAAGGTGAGCTATGTGAACCATGGAGGTGGGGTGTCCCAGTTCTTTAATTAGCAACCAGGGTATTATTGGTGTAAAACTGTGGCCATCTGGTACAGCCTGTTTTCTTTGTTACAGTTTTTTCTTCCAGGCAAGGGCAGGGGTCTCTATCAGCACTGCAGAGGCTCATTGGTGTGTCAGCCTGCTTCAGTTAACCTCCGTTTCTTCTTTATAATCCCCTGGATAAAATGGAAGCTCAAGCAAATCAAGATGGTTAGTAAAATCATTTATCATTCCAATTCCACAGAAGGAAGACCCTGTTCCTGCCCTCAAGGAGCCTCTGATCTCCTTGGGAAACAAACTTGAGGCTGCAGGGGTGCTTCTGGCCCTGCTCCCACCCTCCTGATCACCCTGCCCCAACAAGTCATAGGTGACCCCCAGCCTACCCCCTTCCCCTCTGCCTCCCAGCCCAGGAGCTGCCTCCAGATATGTTATCAGAGAGGAGACCTTTATTCCTGGAATCGTGTGCAAAAAGGGGTGCTCCCGAGGAAAGCAGACTCTCCTCCAAGTCAAATCTATCCATTCATCCGGTAAGTATTTCTGGAACCCAACCTTCAAGCCTGTGTTAGGCAGACCCCAAAGACACAGCCCCTGCCCCTGAAGAAGCTGAGGATCCAGGGGGCCATGAACTGGTTAGGGAGGGTCTTGAAGGCCAGTGCTAAGGAGGGGATAAAGCAGTGCATGGAAAGCCCTGGGTTGGGGGCTGGAGACCCAGTCTGGGACCTTCTTTGCCGTTATCTTTTGGCACATCACTTTCTCCTTCCAACAACTTGGTTTCCACACCTGGAAACAGAAAGGTAGAATAGGATGAAAATAAAGCCTAGCTCAAAAACTGTTTAAAATGTGCAGATTTCTTGCCAAAGGCAGTGGGGAGCCAAGGATGTTTTTGAGGGGAGGAGAAATTCATTTGTCCCCTTCTGAAGAGGCGGAGCCTATGGTTCCCCCCGATCTGCAATGTTTGGGTAGGTGGCTACTAAGCCAGTGCTGTCTCCTCCTTCCTGCCTCCCTCCAAGAGACCCAGGTCTAGGACTGAGGATGGCTTATTGGTCCCTATCCAGCCTCAGGAAAGCCAGATTAGCTCATTCTTGAATCACTTTAGCATTCAAATCCACACAAACAGAGCTAATTGTTTCTTGGCTTTCCAGAGAGACAACAGTGTGTTTCATGAGGTACAGCACTTCACATTTCGGGGCCCAGCTTGGTCCACACTCTCTGGCAAGCAGCAACCGTCTCTGCCTCTGGCTGGTGGAGGCAGAGCACAGTTTCCACAAGGCCTCCTGGGGGGAAGGGCTGGTGAGAGCGTGCATGCTTTGCATGGGTGTCCTGCCATCCTGTCCCACACCGCATCCATGCCTATTGGGCAGTCCCTGAATGCCCAAACTGCGGCTGCACTGGCCATAAAGACAGCCAACTGGGTCAGAGGGTCAGTGTGGACTCCTGGCAAAAGCCCTGTGTCCCGCTTTGTCTTCTGCCTTACCTGGGTTATGTAGACCTGGGAAAGTCATTGCACTACTCTGAGCTGCTGTTTTCTCCTCTAAGCCTGGGCACAATACGGATAAAATGATTGTTTGACAGAGCTTTTATAAAAATCAAATGACATAATGTATTTCAAATGCCTAGCTTATTAGTTATGTTTCACATTGATAGTCTTTTTGTTCCCACAACTCTCGTCTGACTCCAGAAAGGTTCTAGAAATGCTGTCAAAGTTTCCTACCATTTAGCAGCATGAGCCTGCCAGGTTAGCATCTTCAGAGGCTCAGAGTTTTCTCCACATGCCAGTCACTTATCACTCCACATTCTAGGAGGACATGAGACTCGCCTGCCCTGTCACTATCCAAGTCTCACCAGGGAAACATATGGCTTGGTGACAGCAGCCTTGCTTTTATCTTCCTAACGGCCAGCATAATTCTGAATTTTAATATAATTAACCCAATTCTCAGTTAAGGTAAGATCTTCAAGGCAACCTGGGAGTCTCTTGTCCCTCCTTAGAAGATGGAGGGTCTCCCTTTTCCACGCCCCAGTTCTCCAAGGGCTGCCAGTCTACCGAGAAATTTCTTTAGTTCACTCCCTTAGAACCCAGAGGCTCATGATGTAAAAGAAGCACAAGCAAACCCTCTGGGAAACATTCTAGGGGTCGCAAACTAATATTTGGTCCTTTGCTAAAGGAACTGAGAAACATTCTAGAATTCCTCACTTCTTGCCTGGTATAAACATTCACTGTGATCCAGACAAAAACATCAGAGAACAGACGGAGCAGGCAGATGAGACGGGACACTTTCATCTGTTAAATGTTCCTAAGACAATTTCACATTCCAGTTAACGCCCAAAGCCACCTCAGCTAGCCTCAGGCCCAGCTGCGACCAAAGGCCAAGAGTTCTGGCATTGACCTCCATGCACTTCCCCTAGAGCAAAGCTGCACTGGCGCAGAGCGGGGCAGAAGGTGGCAGGCGCGGGGACCTCAAAGCCTGCGTGATTGACTCCAGGCTTCAATGGGAAATCACCGGAACATCAAGGCTTTTGTGCTGGAGCACACCTGGAGAGTCAACTGAATGGGGAGCTTTTCTATGTGAAATCAAAGGCCGGTTCCCCACACGGCAACATCAGCAGCACAAAGATTCATTGGCGGCATAAACAAACCTGAATCACCGGTGAATGGGGAAATTTAAGGCATAAATCCCATGTTTCCTGTTCCTGGGCTTGGCATAATTGAAATCCATTTGCTCTCAAAGAGGAGATAGCTAAGAGTTGAAGTAACATTTAAAGAAAGTCTCAGGCATCTCTTTATTTTGTCCTTCGGTCCTCAGTGGAACCATGGCAATAAAGATATCTAAATTGGCCCTATTTATATCTTTATAAAGGCAGTTTCTCTATTCTGAAGAAACTCCAACTTAGGAAGTCATGGTTTGGGGGAAACTTGTGGAGATCTTTGATGACTGCAAGGAAACTTGGGGGCGTCTTTTGATAGGGAAAGCAGGGAGGGGGCGAGAAGTGAGTAGCTATCAAAAGGGGTTTTATTGAACATTCACTAGCTAATGAATGCATTTAATGGGAGCAGCGTTGGGTGTCAATGCAGCATAATGATAATTTAATCTATTTGCCTAGATTTCTGTGGCTTTCCAGGAGGAAAGAAAGAAGGACCTGCGTGAGCAGTTAATCACTCAGTCTTTAGCCAAACTTCATTTAAAATTTCGCCGTGTTCTCGAAACTGTGCCAAGGGATGGTGTCATGTGTTTCAGTGAATCATTTGTAACCAAATCTAAAACAAGCAGGAGACTCAGCCCTTTTATCCCCCTCTTATTTTGACTGTGTTTTTCTGGTTACTTGTAATTCAGAGAAACGGTAGGGCCTGCTCAAAGAATAATGGGAACTGCTGGTCCCAAACCCATCCTGCTTGACACCACACAGTCCATTCTCTTCACCAATTAGCTGAGGTCACAGACTCCCAGAGGAGATGAAGTGGGCGCCTCGCCATCCTTCCTGTGGCCGCGCTCTGCCCACGAGCGCATCCGCAGCGAGCCGAGCTCTGGGCAGCGGGGGACGCTGCTGGCGGGGAGCCGGCACTCCGCACACTTTCACTTGGATCCCTCTGTGTGACCCTCTCAACCACGTGCAGACTCCGGGTTATGATCCATTCTACAGGTGGAAAGACGGAGACTCTGAGCGGCTGAGTAATATTTGTTGAATGATGTAATGAGGGAGGAGCTCTGTCCTCACAGCCGGTCAGTGGTTGTCTGGATTTGATCTGTGGCTATAGATTCCAACCCCCTTGCTCTTTCCCCCCCATTATGCTGACTCTTGAAGGAAAGCAGCTATGTTTATTATCTGCATTTGACAGAGGCTGAAACAAGCCCAGCGGGTGAAAAAGACTCTAGAGTTCCAAGATGATGGGTATTTAACTAATGTGACTATAAGTAGATGCAGGGCAAATTAGCAATGGTGGACCACAGGTGTAATCACACACACACACACACACACACACACACACACATATTTACCCATTTCTGGGAATTAACGATGTTAACTTTTAATAGATATGTAGTGTTGGGGAAGGGAGCATTTGATTGCTTTCTCGTCTTTCTTTCCCCTTTCTGACCCACCTTCCTCCTTCCATCTCTCCCTCCTTCTGTTTCTCCTTCCTTCCTGCCTCCCTTGTTTCTTCCTTCCCTGGCCCCCCACTTCCTTTTTCTGAGAAAGCTAAGGCTCAGAGGCAGTAAATGCCTTTCCTGGGATCACACAGTTTAGGGTGGTTGTGCCAGTTCACAGGGTGGTCTGGCCCACGCTAACACGCTGTCTCCCAGGCTGGATACAGTTCTTGATCTACTTCCCCCCTTGCTTGTGCCCCTCCGCTTTCTCAGTCCGTGCAGCAGCCTTCGTTCTGTCGTGAATAGCATCCCCAGCCATTGATCGTTGGATGTTGCCAACCCCCCCACACCCGCTCAAAGTGGAGCCCAACTTTCCACCCAGAAGAAAATTCCACAAATGGAATTTCAAAGTGGCTTAAAAACCAGAATCCCCCCATGGAACCGATAGCATTATGTGCCGCCTGGTTTCACTCACGAGCTAAGGATTGCTTAAGATTTGAGCTCCAGCCTGGCCTGGTTTTATTGCAGACGTCCTGAAGCTGAACAATTTCAAAGGGAAGCCAGGGACGCCTTACACCTGTCTGGGCGCCTTCCCTCCAGCCAGCCCGCAGAGCAAACCTTGGTGGCTTGGTGAGCTGGGTGGGTAGGAGGGTGTGAGGGAGAAGGTGGGGAGTGGGAGCCTGAGGGAGAAAGACCTACCTGCAGGCTCCTCCTCTCTGCTGCAAAGCAGACCAAAAGCCTGTCTTCCTCTCAGGCCTAAAGTGGGGGTGGGGAGGTGGGACCTGCCCCGACACCAGGGCGCAGGGCCGGCGTGCAGCCCTAGCAGCCGAGCAGCTCTGCTCTGGACGCAGCGTCCCAGCCACCACAACAACCCCGCCTTAGAGTCTTTGGCAAACGCCAGGGTAGGAAGAAGAGATACCACCCCCTAAAATAAGAGTTTCTAGGGCTTAGAGGTTTCAAAGGGATTCGGGAGGTCCTTCAGGAGGTTACTCTTATGCAAACATCACAAACTGCCACAGTATGCAAAGCCTCAAGCAAGGACATTCCTGAAGACCCTGAGGACATTTGGACACCATTAACAAACCACAAGACAAAGAACTCAGTTAACCATCTAACCTGAAAGACAATTGGAGTACCCCAATTATCCCCAACCACAAACAACTTGCATAATCTTCTTTTCCTTTAAAAACCCTTGCCTGGAAATGCCAAGGCAGACAGGATTTGGGTTGTTATCTGAATCCGTGCTCCCCGAATTGCAATTCTATGACCCCAAATAAATGCCTTTATTGCCTTGCAGCTTAGTTTGTCATTTCTCAGTTGACAGAAGCAGCGACTCCAAAAATAAGGGAGTCAACAGGCCTTTTCTCTCAGAAGATTAAAAATATATCCATCAGGAAATTCAATTAAGCCAGATCATGAGAAGGTCTTAGAGAGATGCAGTGTCCTCTGTCCTCCAAAACATTTGCTTGCTCTAGTGGATGGAAGATAAGGGAGTGTTGACAGAGACACACAACACAGCACTTCACGGGCTGTGTTGCAATCACGCCAAAGCAGGGGAGATTTCTGGCCAAGGAGGCAGGGGTTGACAGACATGGAGAATCTGGCTTTAGGGCTGGCTGATCACGCTTCTGTCTGTCTCGCATTTTGGAAGGTAGATAGAGGAGGCCTCACGTCCCAAGGCTCCAGTAGACTAGGGGCCTTGGCTTAGCTTTTCGACTCCCCTTCCCTTACTCACTACAAAATCCCGGGAAATGCAGGAGTTTCCTGCTGACAATTAGGAGCTTCTCTCTTGCCTCCCAGCTCTCCTCAGCCTGCCTCTGGCAACACTCCTTCTGCTTTCTACAGCTCTGCCACCTCTTCAAGAAGAAGCTCTGGCCCCTGCTCTCCTCTGTCAGGAAGCCCCCCTTGACTGCTTCTGCCCTACCTGCACACTCACATTTAGTATGTCGAGCCTGAAACACTCATCAAACTGTGGACTCCCTCACAAGGCTGTAGGCCCCTGGAGGGAGGGACCAAGTCCATATGTTTGTGTATTTTTAATGCCAAAGTCAGGGCTCAATAAGTTGAGGGGGTCTGGGTTTATTTAAACCCCTAAATGCAGTCAGAATAACTCGGCTGGCAGTATGCTTGAGTTATCCAAACACTTTCAAAATGACCCTCTCACGTAATCCTCTTCATGACCCTCTGGTGCTGTTCACTATTTTACAGATGAGGAAACTAAGACTCAGAGAGTCCACGCAGGCTCACAAGTGCCAGACAAGGAACAGCCTCACATTCGGTGCTTTCTCCATCAGCTCCATCAGCATCCAATGGTCCCCCTGCATGCACACCCTCCCCATCTGGGTTCAGATCCAGCTCATGGTGTAAGCAGCTCTGGAGTCACTCCCTCCACACCGTTTTGGAAGAATGGGGGCTCTGTGGAAGGAGCCAAGGTGGGGGCAGTTGTAAGTGAGTTGCCAGGATGGGGAGCCATGGCCCCAGTAAACCTCCTCCTGGCCTGACTCTTTGTCCAAGCAGCTCATCACAGAGGCCTCACCCACATCCCTCTTGGTCTCTTGCCCTGTTCTAGACACTCTTGGGCTCTTGTAGCAGTCTAACATTTCCAGAAGGAATGGTCCAGGGGCTCCTAAAACAGCAATACAACTGTCTGATTTTACATTTCTACATTCCTAGCTTGGCACCCATGGGGTTCCCAGCATCCTGGGCTCAGGCCAGGTCAGGGAGAAGCAAGGGATCCTCATCTCGTGGCTGGATGTGGATCGTGTCTCTGCCCAGAAGTCCTTCCTCACTGGTCTGCTGGGCTGCCTGGGGCCGTGATGTGAGGAGGAAGAACACAGGTTTGGAGACTTCCTCTGGGCAGACATGTAGGCACCTACTATGTGCCAGGAACAGTATGGGTCCAGGATACAGCATTGGAATCTAATGGTAGAGGCCAACAAGTCACCAGGCAATTACACCCACACGAGGAAGCACAGGTGCTACAGGGGCATAGAGGATGGGGAACTGTCAGTTGGAGTCCAGAAGGTTTCTTGGAGGAGGTGAAGCCTGAGTAGAGCAGACCAGAGAGCTGAAAATGCAAAGGCCTGGGGGTTAGACAGCACAGTGTAGAGGGGACTGAAACAATTCTGACCAGCTGGAGCATAGGACAGTGATATGTATGTGGGAAGGGGGTGGTAAACAGAGAGGAAGCCAGAACCACATTAAAACCAGGCTCCATGCCACTCCACACCAACCGGGGTGGCAAGAATTAGTGGTGGTGGTGATGGTGGGGGGAATGAAATGGGAACTAACAAGTGTTGGTGAGGATATTGAGAAATTGGAACCTTCATACATTGCTGGTAGGAATATAAAATGGTGCAGACACTGTTTGGGAAACAGTTTGGCAGTTTCACAAAAAGCTAAACAAAAAATTACTGTATGACCTAGCAATTCTGTTCCAAAATAATTGAAAACAGGTGTTCAAACAAATACACCTACACACATGTTCATAGCAGTGCTAGTCATGATAGCCAAAGGTGGAAATAACCCAAACGTCCATCAATGGATAAACGGATAAAACACATTGTGGTATATCCACACAATGGAATATTACTCAGCCATGAAAAGGAATGAAGTTCTGATACAGGCTGCAAAGTGAATGAACCTTGAAAACCTTATGCTATGTGAAAGAAGCCAGTCACAAAGGCCCCCATATTACAGGATTTCATTTATATGAACTATCTAGAATAGGTAGAGCTATAGAGACAGAATGCAGCTTGGTGATTGCCAGACAGCTGGGGGGAGGGGAAGATGGAGAGTGACTTCTTAATGGGTGTGAGGTTTCCGTTTGCAGTGATGAAAATGTTTTGTAACTAGATAGAGGTTATGGTGGCATAACAGTGTGAATGTGCTAAACTTTAAAATGGTTAACAATGTTATATGAATTTCAGCTCAATTTGAAAAAAAAAAGAAAAACAGGCTCCAGTAATTACTTGCCCCATGACTGAGCAAGCTCCTTTACCTCTCTGAGTCAGCTGGCTCATCTCTGTAATGGTGTGAGGATTGAATTTGACCACATGCTAAGGGCCCTCCCCAGGCTGGGCCCATGGCAGGGATTGGCCCTCCCTGCATCCTGCTTGAGGGCAGGCATGGGGCTCACCCCACAGGGTCAGCCTGGCCCAAGCCTGACAGTAAATCAGGTGCATGCAGCAGGAGGCCCTGGAGCTGTCCTGTTGCCCAGAGCCTGTGTGAGTCCTGGGTGCCCTCGTGCCTGTCCAGCTGCCCTCCCAATCCTGCCCTGTGTCCCATCCACCTTTGGGGCTGGGCACCCCCTCTGTTTCCTGATGGCCCTGAGGGTCTCTGCCAAGACCCAGCCCTCCCCTGGACCCCAGTAAGCTTTTCTGGGGCCCTGCCCCCTGCCTAGCCCTTGCATGCCCCCAGATTATCCAGAATTGTTTTCACTGGCCTGGATGAGAAAGAGGGGCAAAAATTCTAGAAAATGGGCTAAGAGGAGGGATCAATACAATGATTCATGAGCTCACCTGGCTTCAGGGTTGGCTTAGCCAGTCTCTCTCCCCACTCTCCCCATCTCCAGCCATGGGGTGCAGTAGAAAGGAACCCTGGTCAAGGGGTGTCAGTGAGGCCCCCCACACTGCAGATAGCAACAGACACCCAGGCATGGCCCCTGGGCTGTGACCCAGGTGGTTTTGGGAGATTAAAGTCAAATTCTTCTTACTCCCCAAGGTAAAAATCACCACAATACTCCACCCCCACCTCCTACCCTTCTCCCAGCCAAGGTTCGTTGAGGTTTTGCTGACAGAATCAGGCCTCCCCTTCTCAAATCCACACCACTTTCCTAGGTAAGTTTATAGCACTGTCAAGCCCTGCCCAGCATCCGGTCTCGGCCTCCTCTTGCTACTCCGCACATCCAGCACCTCTGTTTGAATTGCCCTGACGTTGCCCTTCGTCACCCTTCCTCTCAGCCCAAAAGCCCCTGTTCTTGTCCCTGCCTCTGCCTTTCTCCCTCGACTCCCAGCAGGCCTTCTTGCTCCAGCTCTCCAATCCCTGGTGTGCCCTTCTTGTTCAAGCCAGGGGAGGCTGACCGGTTGGTGGAGGGCTGGGCTTCTGAGCAAGACGAGCTCAGGTCCCACAACTGGAAACCATCAGGCTTCAGTGGACGCTGCATGACTGGTTTGGGCCAGAATGCATTTTGCAGGGCAATGCAGGAAAACAACAATTTAGACCCAAATTGCGGAAGGCCCTGATGCCAGGTGCCGATTCTCCAGGCCACTGTTTGTGCCATGGCTTCTGCAGAATGCCCAGGCCTGCTGTAGGATTGAGCAGTCTGGCATGGGAGGGAGGGTAAGGGCATAAACTCTGCAGCCAGGGGTTCAATCCCAGCCCCTCTATTTGCTTGCTGCATGACCTTGAGCAAGTAACTTAACCTCAGGTAAGGTCCATCTCCATCTGTAAAATGGGCATAATAAGAGTTGTTGTGAGGATTTTACCCATAAATAAAATGCTTAGAACAATGCGAATATTCTCGCTGTCCTGATTTTGTGATAATCAGGGTAGGCTAAACATTCGCTATATTAGAAACCATGCATGTGTCCCCAGACCTAGTTTTTCTCCCTAGGTCTGGTTTTTAGAATGCTGGTGATAAACCAAGCTTGATTTATAAGACCATCCTGTATAGGAAATGACTGTAAATCTAGGTATCTCTGGTCAACCTTAAGAGATATAGCAGGGGCACAGATGTGGCTCAAATGGTTGGGTGTCCGTCTCCCATGTGGAGGGACCTGGGTTTGATCACTGGGAACTCTCAGTAAAAATTTTAAAAAAGAAAAATATAGAAGGCGAGTGGGCCGCCAGGCCCGGCAAACAGGTGCGCCACCAGGCCCCGCAAGCCACGCAGCAAGATGATGACATAACAGAAGAGTGACACAAGGGAGAGCCAAGACGAGACACACCAAAAAAACAGAAACTAAGGTGGCACAGGCAGTAGGATGCCTCTCTCCCACATCAGAGATTCCGAGGCTCAAATCCCAGTGAAGATAGGAGGAGAATGATGAGAAGAGAGGGCAGGGAATGGACACAGAGACTTGCCCAGTGAATGGACACAAAAACAGCAAAAATGGGGGGAGAGGTGAAAATGGACAAAAGTAAATAAATAAATAAATAAATCCTTTAAAAAAATGTATAGGGGAGGAAGATTTGGACTATAGTTAGTAGTAATACTTTGACAATGCTCTTCCATAATTTGTTAACAAATGTTTCAAAACAATGCATTTGTGGGGGGGTGATGTGTGGGAGCCCTGTATGATGTTCTGCATGTTTGTTTTGTAAGATCACGATGTTTACTAAACACTTATTGTTTATGTATGTTCATGTATGAATGATATACTTAAATAAATTGTTTTTAAAATGAAAAAAAACAATGCTTAGAACAGTGCCTGACAGCACTAGCATGTTAAGTACACACAGGGGACAATAATCGTTGAGAAAGTGAGCAGGGTATTGTGGTTACAAGCCCTGCGTCTGGAGCAGGCTGCCTGGGTTCAAACCTAGTGCTGCCATTTTCTGGCTGTGTGTCCAATGCCAAACTTCATAACCTCTCTGTGTCTGTCTGCTTACCTGTAAGAGGGTGATGATAATAGTAGTACCTATTTTTGAAACTAAGAATCAGTTAGTGTGTAATGACATGGTGACGCTGATGGCTGAAATACTGAAATATTTCCATACCAGCTAGTAAAGACTAGCTCTTTGTCTCCCTGACTACCACCCAGGGCCCTTGCAAACTTTCCCTGCAATCTTTAGCAACTGAAGGGTTAATAACTAGCTTGGGGAGAGGAGGGACTCCTAACTGGTTCTTCACTGAAGAAAAAGTTCCAAAAATGTTTTGAAAAATGCCATCATCATAATTGGAATGAAACATCCTTTTATCCATTCGTTCACTCAATAAATATTTATTGACAGCCCCCAGATATCAGGGTCTGGAGAATGAAAGAGAAATAAGTCCTGATCTCTGCCCTCAAGAGACTCACAATATAGTAGGGGAAAAATGGGCATATAACCAAATAATCCTAATGTGAGGAACTCTGTAACAGATTGTACAGGACCCTAGGGGCTCTATCACGGTGACTGTGATAAAGGACAGTCAATGGGTAGGGTAAGTTGTGACCCTTTTTGCCTAGCAGTGGCCTCCCCCCTTATACTCACCCTCTCCATGCACAACTGTCAGATTTAGCAAATAAAAATACAGCATGACCCATTACAGTTGAACTTTAGATCAACAACAAAAATGTTTTCAGTATAAGCCTGCCCCGAAATATTGCCCAGGACATACTTGTACAGAAAAAAAGTTATTGTTTATCTGAAATTCAAATGTAACTGGGCATGCTGTATTTTATGTGGCTACCCTATTCCTATGTCAGTTATAACTAGTGCCCCTTTAGCTGATGAATGGGACCCCTTACACTTCTGGCTGAAGGGCCATCTCAGATAAGGTTTGCTTCCTGGAGAGAACAAGAAGAGAAAAGGACTGAATCCAGAGGGAGATGAGAGTGGAGTGGGCCCAGAATGAGGTGGGCAGAAAATTGAGGTGCTGCAGGGAAAGCAGGAGGCAGACCGGGAAGGAAGGGCCAGAGGGGCAGAGCTGAAGGAGGAGAGGGCGTCGCCCCATCGCAGCTGCTCCCCTCCCTCGGCTGCCTCCCCCACTGATGCGCTGGGGAGGAGCACAGGCATGTCTTTGGAACCTGAGTGTGCTCTCTGAAATGTCAGCAGAAATAAAGCCGGCTAATCCTCCACGATGGCCCGTCACATCAATATCCCTGAAATTCCAAGCGTATTAAAATAACCACGAGCATGACACTATTTGGAAGGCCCAGGATTTACTTGGAAACGGTGCCCCACTGGCGAGCATTCCTCTAATTGCTGCTTCATATAAATAGAGTGTTCTTTAATATCGCCACCAGCCCTGGCTGACAGATTTAGATGGGAGCTGTCGAAGTCATTAGTGCCCAGGCCACGGTAAACCGAGGCTCCGTCAGGGCTGTAAATGGGATTCTCACGGGCCGATCAATCTTACCAAAGCCGCCAGCGTTGCCTGTTGATCTGCAAGGTCCTGAGTGGCTACAGCTTCCCAGAAATGTGCTTGCATCTGTCAGAATTATAAGCAGCTGGCAGCTGACACAAAGGTCATATTTGCTGCTAGTGTGGAAATAGAATCTCCCCAGTATAAGAAATGCTACTTAGCAGTATATCAATTGCGGGCGGGTCATTAAGGGAGCGGTGTGTGTGTGTGTGTGTGTACAGGCATGCATGTGTGTGGTTACAGCCTTGGTTGCCTGTAGGTCCACAGTGGGTGAAGTAATCAGAGGAATGAGATCAAATAATAATTAGTTCCCAGTGAACTTTTTGGCATTATCATCATTAGGCAGTATTCATTCCACCATCCAGCAAGTATTTATTGGGTGCTCATGCTGTCCCAGGCACTGTTTTAGGCAGAGAATGGAGACTTAGTTGTGAGCTCTATAATTTATTGACTGTGTGGCTTTGGCCATGTTATTGGCCTCTCTGAACCTCAGGATTGTCATCATTCAAAAGGCAATAATCCTACCCACCTCAGAGAACGTTGAGAAGGCTTGATGAAACAAGGTTCCTAAAGTGCTAGGATTGGCTGTGCTCAGTATGTGTTAGCAAGCAAGGGCAATGACCATTTAAATCAGACGGCCATCTGAGAGGCCGTAGAGGAGGCAAGGGAGCCAGGGAAGGGCAGTTCCATACCCAGAAGGGCAGAACCAGCTGTGGGCCCCCCGAAGGGTGAGCAAAGTTCCAGATATCGTGTCCAAGGCCACAGTGGCTTGGGCTCTTTCTTTTTCTTTTCTTTTTTTTAAAAGATTTATTTTTATTTATTTATTTATCCCCCCCTTGCTGCTTGTGCTTGCTGTGTCCATTTGCTTTTGTGTTTTTCTGTGTCTGCTTGTCTCCCTTTGTTGTGTCATCTTGCTGAGCCAGCTCACCGTGACACGCGGGCTGTCAGCTCACTGTGAGTGCTGGATACTCCATTAGATGGGGGCAGGTCACCTGTCAAGGCTGGGGTCCCAAGGAATCCAGGTCCTTCCCTACCCCAGGAGAGGAGGCAAATGAGAGGCTGCCCCACAGGAAGGCTGATCTGGCTCCCCAGGGCAGGAACCCTCAGAGAGCCCGGCCAGTCCTCTGGATTTTATCCTGGTCAGTTTTTTCAACTGGAACATGCACTGGCTCTCAAACAAACCCGTGAAACTGGTTTTGGGAATTTACTTCCTGTAGGTGAATTGGGTCTGGGTCATGTCAAGTGGCTCTTGGATGAGTTGGCTTACAAGATTGCATCAGACCTCAAGGGCAATGGGACAGAATTCCACCCAGAATTCACTGAAGTTTGTCTACCAAGGTTGCTTCCACAAAAGTCAGCAAGAGGCTTGTTCCATTCCAGCTGTTCCTTCTTGTGAAGATTTCTTGAGTCTGCACAGCATGTACCCCATTTAGAAGTCGTGTGTCATCCTGTCACTCACTGGAGGCTCACGCCAGCCTGCTTCAGCTCCTTGCATCCTACAGTTCCATGGAGATTCCACGGAACACAAACAACATGGACTTTGGAGTCTGTCAGACCTGGGATCAAACCCGAGCCCACCATCTGCTCCTCTCGGTTGCTCATCAATGTTAAGCTCCACCTCTTCCTACATTTTAACATCACTGAAACTGGAATCAGTGACGCCTTGCAGTTATAATTGGTAGCACTTTTCCTTCCTTTGTTGTATGTAAAATAACGATGTGGTTTTCAATCTATGGAGTATTTGATTTGATGAATTAGGTGTCCGGCCTTTTCTGAGCCTCTTCTCTCTGAACCTTTTCCCACATGGGACAGCAGTGCCTACCTGGTGGGCTGTTGTGAAGATGAACCAAGATGCCACGGGGAAGGTGCCTGCACATGGTAGGCACCAGAAAAATGAGACGGACTAGAAGCAAAACAAAGGTGATCTCATGTCAAAGATGAGGAAACTGAATCTCAAGGTGAGGCTTGCTTAAAGTCACACAAAGGCAGAGCTTTGGATATTCAATGATTGAATGATTCATGTGATATGTATGGCCACTGGGGCAGGTACACCCAGGAGGCCGGGGCTCGGTGGGGACAGGGCTGCTCGTGGGCATTCAGCCTCCAGCAAGCTTGACAAGAACCCACGTCTGTCACACAGGGCCCAGAAGGCCACCAACATGCCAGCCCCTCTACTGTAGAGGAAATAACTAACTGCCAATGTGTCCTCCATCATTTTAAACTTTGACCTAGGATGTATGTAAGGAAAATCTAAATTAGGTAATGTTTGACAATAATTTAAGGAGATAGGTGATTAAAACTGTTTAATATTGTGTACTAGTTTTAACTCTATTATATCAGAATGAATTTCATAGACCACAAACTCAGATGGGGGGAGGAGGGGCGGGAGAGAGAAAAGCCCAATTTCTCTCTTGATCCCCCATCTGCTTTTGCCAGAACCTCCATTTCAGTCGGTTCAGGGTGATCCCCTTCTTCCCCTCTTCCAGAGGTGGCACCAGTTGGAGTAGGGGAAACATCATTTCAGGGCAACCAAGGGAGCACACCTGTTTCTCTGCAGTCACCTGCCCACACTGGCCTCTGTGGAGCTGGACACTGACCGGCTAGTCCTTGGGGGAGCTCACCCCCTCATTTCTGCAGTCCTCTTGCCCTTGGTCCACAGTTGCATCTGCTCACCTCCACATCAATGCAGGCATGAGGCCCTCCAGGTTTGCTGGCTCTCAGGGCCATTGTCAGGTGCACGAGAAAACATCCTGCCACCCCCACGTGATGCCGGGTGCAAGGGCTCCAGGATGCACTGGGCCCTCTGGTCTGCTGGCTGCTGGCCATCATGAATGCTGGGGCTTCTCTCTGCAGCTTCCTACCTCCCCAGCTTCTCTTGGGGAGCAGAGCACCTGTCGTCTTGCTCCCAGGTCTCCCAAGCTACTCCCAAGCTACTGAAGTGTTCCTCAATTTCAGGGCTCCTGGCCTTGGAGTGTGAGGTAGGGCCATTCCCAGAGACTCATGCCTGCATCTAACTTTCTTCCTTTCCTTCTGATGATCTCTTCCTTCTTTTGCTCAAGGAATTTTCAAACTAATCTGGGTGAGTGGGAAAAACTAGCTTGACCTACCACACACTAGTCCTCCTGAGTCCTGCACTCATAGGATTTGGACCATAAAAATGCAAGATTTCAAGGCTTTTAAACTATTGTCTTTGCCATGAATGTAAAAAAATATTTGGAAATTCAAAAGCTGCATGTTCATTCATGTTATTTCTTTCTCTGTGTATTTCTGCTGTGATGGTCTACCATGAGGTTAGTGAGTGAAGACTGGGGGAAAGGGTAGAAAAATGCATATGCGAATGCTTCAAAATGTTTCTATTGTTATCCTACCACTGTAAGTAGACATTCACCAAGGCCCATGCTGTTAATTAAGTCAAAATTTAAATATGTTTATGAAGGAGTACACTTGGCTGCCTCTTGTGAACTGGAAGGTAGAAGATTTGTAACCTCACCCTACCCCTAACCAAATGGATGAACTCCCCTCAGGGATGAGTCTCAGTGAGAGACAGGATCCAGGCTTGAGTAAGGAAGCCAAAAAAAA
>JAQZBX010008884.1:0-47198 GCA_029593785.1 Cabassous unicinctus | reverse complement strand
TTAAATGTAAGAGATAAAATACATGGAAACTTAAAAAAAAAAACCACTAAAAATAAAATTAAATTAAAGGATTGGGATATTCAAAAAATGGGAAAAAACAAAAATTTTTTAAAAAAATATTTAAACATTTTTCCTTTTATCATTGCATTATCAAGCATCCAATCTGTACCCAGGCACATTCCCCCTCTCACTCCCCAGTTTCTCCCAAATTTTCATTTAATTTTCAAAGAAGTTTTAGGTCATAGCAAAGTCACACACAGAGTACTAGGGGCTCTCATATATCCAACCTCCTCCCACTTTCGCCACCCCATATTAAAACCTTTTTGTATGTGGATGGTAGCATTGTTATAATTGTTATACATATAGTGAAACATAGCTACTAAACATTGTCATTGGTTTAGAGTATAGTTTACAATTTAGATGACACAGTTTAATAATTTTTGATGATATTTACCATGTCCTGTGTCCATCACTGTAAGGTAATCAAAAACATTTCCTCTGACCACTAAATACCCTCTGTATAATCTTTTCTGTTCCTTCCTCGCCATGTCCCTGGGTCACATGACACCTCCCTGTCTTGACTCATTAGATGACAAGATTCATAGTTACAGGCAACAAGAAGTCTTGACATGCTGATTGTCCTCCCTTGTTAGGATCCACTCTTTCTCCTAAGAGACACCCACCTGTCTGTTTCTGGGTGAATCGGTCCTCCCCAGGATGGGGGACCATCTCCTTCCCACTCACTGTGTGGGTCTCCACTAACTGACACAACACATTATGAGAGAATGAATATTCACACACTCCCCAGGAGCCTACTCCAGATGCACCGCATCCTGAATGCCCTCCCAACCTACACCCTAAACCAGTGGCACTACGTTGTTATATTGCCATAAGAGCATTCCCACTCCTGCACATTCAATCTCATACCCACAAATCCTGCGTTCACCTGATCCCTCTCCTACCTTTCCCCCCAATATCCTGGGTATTCTAACCCACCCTTCCTAATCTACCCACTTGTCAACCCTGCACCACCAAACCCAGTAAATCACTACCCACCTGTCCTATCCTTCAATAAGCAACTATAATCTATCACTTTACCATAAATTATGTTCGTATGGGTGATGGCTCACAACCCTCTCTTCTCTTTCTCTCTCTTGTTTACCTATCTTTCAGACAACAGTTCTCAGAGACTGGTCAATTTCCTCAATTCAAATCAGTGAGGTCACGTACTGTTCATCCTTCAATACCTGTCTTGCTTCACTCAACATAAGGCCTTAAAGAATCATCCGTGGTATTCCGTGTGTTAGCACTTTATTCCTTCTTACAGCTGAGTAGTATTCCATTCTATGTTTGTACCACAATTTGTTTATCCAATCATCTGTTGATGGGCACTGGGGATGATTCCAATTTTTGGCAATAGTGAACAATGCTGATATGAATATTGATGTGCACATATCTGTTTGTATCTTTGCTTTCAATCTTCTGAGTATATACCCAGCAGTGGACTCACTGGATCATATGGAAGATCTATTGTTAGTTTTCTGAGGAACTGCCAAACTGTCCTGTACAGTGGCTGGACCATTCCACAATCCCACCAGCAGTCGATGGTGGTTCCTATTCCTCCACATCCTCTCCAACATTTATAGTCTGCTGTTTTTTTAATAGCTGCCATTCTGATGCGTGTAAGATGATATCGCATCGTAGTTTTGAATTGCATTTCCCTAATTGCTAGCCATGTCGATTATTTTTTCATGTGATTTTTAGCCATTTGTATTTCTTCCTTGGAGAAGTGTCTTTTCAGGTCACCTGCCCATTTTTTAAATAGGTTGTTTTTCTTTTTATTTTCGAGGTGTAGAATTTTTTTATATATGCAGGATATTAGGCTCCTATCATATATATGGTTGCCAAATATTTTCTGCCATTGGGTAGGCTGCCTTTTTATTTTCTTAATAACATCCTTTGAGGTGCAGAAGTTTTAAATTTGAGGAGATCCCATTAATCTAGTTTTGCTTTTGCTGCTTGTGCTTTGGGTGTGAAGTTCATGAAACCATTTCCTATTAAAAGTCCTCTAGATGCTTCCTTACATTATCTTCCAAGGACTTTATGGTTTTGGCTTTTATATTTATACCTTTGATCCATCTTGAGTTGATTTTTGTATAAGATGTGAGATGGTATTCCTCTCTCATTCTTTTGGATATGGATATCCATTTCTCCAAGCACCACTTGTTAAAGAGGCCCTTCTCTCCCAACTGAGTGGGCTTGGTGGCTTTGTTGAATATCAATGACTGTATATGCGAGGATCCATATCAGAACTCTCAGTTTGGTTCCATTGGTCATTATGTCTATCTTTGTGCCAATACCAGGCACTTTTGAGCACTGTTGCTTTGTAGTCTCTTTAAAGTCAGGTAGTGTGATTCCTCCAACTTCATTTTTCTTTTTCAATATGTCTTTGGCGATTTGGGGCCTCTTACCTTTCCAAATATATTTTGTATTTAGTTTTTCCAGTTCCTTAAAAAGTACAGTGTTGATTTTTATTGGGATTGCATTAAATTTGTAGATTAGTTTGGGTAGGATAGACATCTTGATGATGTTTAGTCTTCCTATCCATGTACAGGGAATAATCTTCCATTTATTTAAGTCTTCTTTGATTTCCTTTAACAGTGTTGTGTAGTTTTCTGTATATAAATCCTTTACATCTTTAGTTAAATTTATTCCTAGGTGTTTGATTCTTTTAGTTACTATTTTAAATGGTATTTTTTTTAAAATTTCTTCCTCAGATTGCTCATTTTGGTGTACAGAAATGCTACTGATTTTTGTGTCGGGAGCCATAACAAGACCATACCTGTCTAGCAGCAAAGACTCTGGACATGGCCTAGGGAAATGTGGATGTTAGCAAAGCAACACCACTTGTTTGGTTATCTTGACCTCTCTCTCAATGTAATTTTGTTTATTGGGGTGGTTGCAGCCTTAACTTCTTTCTATACTGAAATGACTAAATTACACATGATTGAAACCCATGGAAGAAATGTCACGTTGACTATTGCCAAGTCACTGGTTGTTCTTGTTCCTGATAATCAAACCATGGCCTATAAT
The DNA here is from genome assembly GCA_029593785.1 of Cabassous unicinctus. NCBI lineage: Eukaryota > Metazoa > Chordata > Mammalia > Cingulata > Chlamyphoridae > Cabassous > Cabassous unicinctus. Next base: position 44,105 of record JAQZBX010008884.1, on the reverse strand, counting down.
GAAAACAATTGCTCCTATTCTTATGATCCATAGATCTTAAGTTCATCAGTCTTTTCAGGCAGGAAACTAAGTACTAAGAGTAATAGTTCTAAAGAAAGGCATAGTAAAGCATTAACTTGTATTCATGGCCTATGCCTTGAAGAAAATCCAGCAAGGCCATTAAAATGGATTCCTGTACCCCCTGGATGGCATACCCGCTTTCGTAATTACTCAGCAGCTTGGGGTTCTTGCGACCCTGTAAACCTTCTGCACAATCCCTCTGAGATATGTGATTGTCAGGGCTATTGTCATGATGTCTTTCATAGAAGTCACTTATTATCAGGACAGGTAAAATGCTTGTAGGCACCTTAGGTGATAGGCAAACAAATCATGATTGGGCCTGCAAGCACTGAAGTGTGCAAAAAGGTCTGAAATTCCAGGATGTTTTCAAGTGTGAAAAGTTGTAATTGTACTAATGATGTCTAATGATGAATTTCTTTTGAACTCTGTTTTTTCTTATAAGATATTATTGTTGTGCCAAAATTAAAAACTCAGATATCATCTGGTATAAAAGAAGCAATCTGAAATAAACAAGAAAGCCTTCTTCTCTCATGATCACCTAATCCATCCTGATACGTGTCTTTTGTTCTCGTCGACTCCAATCCTCACCTTCGTTCCGCTACCCCTCTTGTGTCAGGGCTGGACCCCGGCATTTTTGAGCATTGATCTTAAGCCTTCAATATTACTGAACTCCTTTAAAAGTTCTAGAGGTATGTTGTAGATTTCTCAGGGCTTTCTACATATAGGATCATGTCATCTGCAAATAATGAAAATTTTATTTCTTCTTTTCCAATTTGGATGTCTTTTATAACTTTTTTTGCCTCAGTGCTCAATCAAGTACTTCTAAGACAATATTAAATAGGAGTGGTGATAGTGGGCATCCTTGTCTTGTTCCCAATCACAGAGGGAAGGCTTTTAGGATTTCACCATTGAAGATGATGTTGGCTTGGGGTTTTTCATAAATATCCTTTATCATATTCAGAAAGTTTCCTTCTATTCCTATCATTTGCAGTCTTTTTATCAGGAAAGAGTGCTGTATTATATCAAACACTTTTTCTGCACCTCTAGAGATGATTATGTGATTTATTTTCTTTCAATCTGTTTATGTGGTGTCTTACATTAATTGATTTTCTTATGTTGAACCATCCTTGCATACCTCGTATGAAACCCACTTGGTCATGGTGTAGAATTCCTTTGATATGTTGTTGAATGCGATTACCAAGTATTTTGTTGAGAATTTTAGCATCTAAGTTCATTAGAGAAATTGGTCTGTAATTGTCCTTTCTTTGTTTGGTTTTGGTATTAGGGTAATGTTGGAATCATAGAATGAATTAGGCAATATTCCTTCTACTTTTATTTTTTGGAAGAACTTAAGCAGGGTTGGCGTTAACTCATTCTAGAATGTTTGGTAGAATTCACCTGGGAAGCTATCTGGTCCTGGGCTCTTCATAGTTGGTAGGTTTTTGATAAATGAGTCTATCTCTTTACTTGTAATTGGACTGTTGAGTTCATCAATTTCTTCTTTCATCCATGTAGGCTGTTTGTGAGTTTCTAGAAATTTTTCTATTTCCTCTAAATTATCATTCTTGTTGGCATATAATTTTTCAAAGTATCCTCTTATGATACACTTTATTTCCGTAGGGTCAGTAGTGATATCCCCTTTCTTATTTTTATTTTGTGTATTTGCATGTGTTCTTTCTTTTTATTTGTTAGTCTGGCTAAGGGTTTGTCAATTTCATTGCTCTTCTCAAATAACAAGCTTTTGCTATTGTTTATTTTTTATAATGCCTTCTTATTCTCTATATCATTTAGTTCTGCTCTCATCTTTGTTATTTCCTTCTTTCTATTTCCTTTAGGTTTACTTTGCTGTTTTTCCAATTCCTCCAGGTGTGCAGTTAAGTCATCAATTTTAGCTCTTTCTTTTTTTTAATATATGTATTTATGGCAATGAACTTCCCTCTCAGGACAGCTTTGACTGCATCCCATAGGTTTTGATATGTTGTGTTGTCATTTTCATTAGTTTCAAGGTAGTTACTGATTTCTTTTGAGATTTCCTCCTTGACCCAGTCTTTGTCTAAGATTGTGTTGTTTAACTTCCATATCTTTGTGCCTAATCTGTTTTTGTGACCCTTAATGATTTCCAATTTTTTTCCACTGGGGTCAGAAAAATTACTTTGTATAATCTCATTTTTTCTGAATTTATTGAGTATAGTTCTGTGGCCTAGCATGTGGTCTATCTTGGGGTATGATCCATGTGCACTTGAGTAGAATGTAAATCCTGCTGTATTTGGGTTTCCATGTTCTGTATATGTCTATTAGGTCCAGGTTTTCTAATGTATTGTTCAGAGTCTTTGTTTCTATATTGATTCTCTGTCTAGATGTTCAGTCTAATGGTGATAATAGTGTATTAAAATCCCCTAATATAATTGTAGAGGCATTTATTTCTCGATTTAGTTTTTCCAGAGTTTGCCTCATGTATTTTGAGGCACCCCATTAGGTGCATAAATGTGTATGATTGTTCTCTCTTCCTGACAGATTACCCCTTTTACTAATATATAGTGTCCAACTTTGTCTCTTACAGTAATTTTGCATTTAAAGTCTATTTTGTCTGATAGTAGGATAGCTACTCATGCCCTTTTTTGGCTAATGTTTGCTTGTAAAATTCTTTTCCAGCCATTCACTTTCAGCCTCCTTGAATCCCTGGGTTGAAGGCGGGTTTCCTGTAGACAGCATATAGATGGATTATATTTCCTTATCCATTCTGCCAATCTGTGTCTCTTGAGTGGTGAATTTAAGCCATTAACATTCAGTGTTATTACTCACAACAAATTTCTTACTTCAGCCATAATTTCTTTGGGTTAATGTATGTCATATGTTGTTTTGTTTCTGTTTTTGTCTTTTTAGTTGTTTTTAAACTCTCCTCCAACTCTCTCTTGTTTTTTTCCTTTCAACTTGTAGGACTTCCTTTAGTATTTCTTGAAGTGCAGGTTTCTTATTGGCATAGTCTCTTAATTTCTGTTTATCTGTGAATATTTTGAACTCTCCATCATTTTTGAATGCCAGTTTTGCTGGATAGAGAATTCGTGGCTGGAAGATTTTTTCTTTTAATCTTTGACTATGTCTTACCACTGTCTTCTTGCCTCCTTGGTTTCAGATGAGAAATCAGCACTTAATCTTATTTTGATTCCCTTGTATGTGATGGTTCTCTTTTCTCTTGCTGCTTTGAGTATTTTCTCTTTGTCTTGAGCATTGGACATTTTGACAACTATATGTCTTGGAATTGACCTGTTGGGATTTATACTGTTTGGGGTGCACTGTGCTTCCTGGATCTGCATATCCATCTCTCTCAATAGGGTTGGGAAGTTTCCAGCTAATATTTCCTTCAACACTCCTTCTGTTCCCTTTCCCTTCTCTTCTCCTTCTGGGATGCCCTTAATGCATATGTTTGTGTGTTTTGTGTTGTCGGTTAAATCCCTGAGTCCCTGCTGAATTTTTTCTATCTTTTGTCTCTCTGTTCTACTATATGTTTGATTTCAGATGTATTGCCTTCCACAACACTAATTCTTTTTTCTGTCTGTTCAAATCTGCTGTTATGTGAATCCAGCATCCTTTTGATTTCTTGGATTGTGCCATTGATCACCATCATATCTGTTATCTTTTTATGTATGTTTACAATTTCTTCAGTATGTTCTCCCAGTGTCTTCTTTATATCCTTAATTTCTTCCTTCACTTCATTAATTTGGTCCATGATATTTGTTTGGAAAGCTTTGATTAGTTGTTTGATGTTCTGCATCTCTTCCTGGTTTTTAGTTTGTTCATTGGACTGGTCCATGTCTTCCTGTTTGTCAGTGTGGTTTGTAATTTTTTGTTGCCCTCTATTCATCATTTTATCTTGATGGGTTTATTCAGTTGATTAGCTTGTCTTTCTGCTCTGTTGTTTTATTTAGCTGGTTGTTCTGTGTGTGTTTTAAGTGTTCTCTTTTAGACTTTGTTCTTTTTATTTTATTTCCTTGCTTCTTTCTTTGTTACCTTGAAGGCAAAAGATTAGGGCCAGAGGAATCGAAAGATGTAAGAAAGGAACAAGGATAATAGTAATATTGATAAAAGTTAGAAGAGGGGCCATATAAGACTTAGTAAAATGAATATTTAACCCATGTTGTCAGTGTAGAGTAATAGGAAAAAAAGTGGTAGTGCCTACAATCGACTGGGAAACCAAGTAGAGGAAAATATATATAATGGTTTAGAAGGGTAGAATGATGAGGATTGAGAGAACGAGTAAAGAAGGGATTGCAAGGTAAAAGTTAACAATAATAAAAAAAAAGAAAAAAAACGAATAGTTAGAGTAGAAATTGACACTCTTAAGTTGTGGGCTAATGAAAAAAAGTTGGTATGTAAGAACCACAACAGAAAGCAGAAGTTAGAAAGATGAAGGAAGGAAAAGAGAAAGTATTGGGAGACAAAATCAATATAGACATAGAATGGGAAATCATGGAAGAAGAAGCACAACAAAGAAGAGCCAAGCTAGCAGCACATAATTTAAAAAAAAGAAAGAAAGAAAGAAAAAAGAAAGGGAAGAGGAAAAAGGAAAGAAAAGCAAGAGATGACAAATAAACAAAGAAAAACCAAACAACCACACAGCAAGCAGTCAAACAAAGCTAAGGAAGAGCAGTGTTCCTTCTTGGCCATTTGTGGAACCTCTCAGCCTGCTTGTGTTCATCAATCAATTGCCCTGCAAGGTTCTATCTGCAGGTTTTGAGGCAGATTTTAGTGATTAAACTAAGTTAAATTTTTTTCCTTTTCTATTTTTTAAAGTGACTGTCTTTTTTTGTTTTTGTTTTTGTTTTTGTTTTTTTGCAAAATAAGGGACTCAAAAGAAGTCCTCTTCTAGACCACCCCCTTCACAGAGGGGACCCTAAATAGGCTCATGGAATCTTATCAAGCACTTCCCTCTTCCTGGCCTCCCCAGGGAATCTGAAACTCTGATGCTTGTCAGTGCAGAACAATAAAATTGGCTTACTCTTCCCCTCTGGAGCCAAGCCTCAATATCACCAGGCTGTTGGGTAAATTAGGCTTCCTCAGGAGATTCACCTCTCCCCTCAGCCTGGTGCTGCTTCAAGCTTGCTTATCTGCTCCCCAAAGCTATAAGGGGGTCCAGACAGCCAAATACACAGAAAGGATTCCCTCTCCAACTTCTGTCAGAACTCTCCCCCTCTCAGAGAATACTCCTTCTCACCATGTTGCTAGCAGGAGTTGGGGCGTATCCCTGGGCAGCTGTGTAAATCAAAGTTCCTCAGCAAATTCACCACTCCATTCATCCTTGTGCCACTTCAAGCCAGCTATTTTGGTCCCTGAAGCTGCAAGGGTTCCCGGCAGCCAAATCCACAGAAAGGAAACCCTCTTGACCCTCTGCGAGAACCTTCCCACTCTCAGAGAACTCTCCCTCTCACCGGGTTGCTGGCAGGAGTCACGGCTCAAACCCACCTTTTTCACTGAGGGTGGCGCTCAGCCGTCTGCGTCAACCAGCACAGGCAGGGGAAAATCTCATGAATCTTTCCTGTTCAATACCCCTTGCCATCCAGCTCCCTCCAGATCGATGTCCCCTAAGTTCTTGCTCCATGCACCCCCAGCACAGAGCGCCCAGGTAGGACTCTGTCCCCAGTCAACCATCCTCAGAAAGCAAGTTAGTGAGTGCCCTCCTAAACTGACACCATCTTGCCCCTTAGGCCTCAATTTTAAGTGGAAAAATTAGCCATCTTGGGCAAAGAAATTGTATCAGAAGGACTCACCGAATACAAAGAAAAATTATGGAAAAGAAAACAGCACAAGAGCTATACAAAAACTGGGAGGAAAAGAGGAAAATGTAAACAACAATAGTTTCCTAAGAATACCTTTGAGAAAAACATGCAACAGAAAAAAAATGAGATCTAAGATCAAAATCGACCCTAAAGTACTAAAATTAATGAAATATCACCTCTAAAAAGAGGAGACAAATGTATAGATCCCAGGGCTCAGACAGCAGAAGGCCAGAAACAGACAGAGCTGAAATGGAGGGACTGAGCCCAGGAAAAAGAAATGCCTGACTCTGAAAATGGTTTTCTCTGGGAGAAGGACATAGGATGAGGGGATAGAGAGGTGATGTTTTTTAATAAAGAATTCTAAAATTATTTAGTCCTTTAAACTACCTCTGAACTGGCACTAATTCCAGGAGACTTGAATCATCACTGTTGTCAACCAGTCAGGGTAGGGCTTTATGGAGGTCAGGTGATCAATGGAGTTTTAGCTCAGGTCTGTCTCACAGTGGATCCAGTGGTTCCCTTAACCCATCCTGTGGTTATTCCCCTGTTCCAAAATCCATAATTAGAATAGACAAACTCAGCACAGGCAGAAGCCCCACAATGATTCCCTGACATGTGGAGAGAGGGTTATGATATGGAAGGCCAACTGCAAGCCAATAAAACTGCCTTTAAATAGGAAAAAAGAAAATCAATAGCAATACTTGCTAAAGGTTGTGGAGTTTTCCTTTTTTGAGTAATGAAATAATTCTAAAATTGTTTGTGATGATGAATGCACAACATTGTGATTATACTAAAAGCCATTTATTATACACTTTAGATAAATCATTTGGTATATGAATATATCTCAATAAAATGGCTTAATAAATAAATAATTGTGAAAGAATAGCCAGAAATAGCAGCTATGTACAGCAAGGGAAACATAGAGAGATTGAGAGGTAAAGAATTTTCTTGTTTGCCTCTTTTTTGTTTATTATTATTATTATTGAAATAATGAAAATGCTCTAATAATGATTGAAGTGATAAATGCATAACTATGTGATTATTCAAAATACCATTGAGTATACACTTTGGATGAATTTTATGTTTTATTAATATGTATCAATAAAACTGATTTGTGAAAAAAGCAATACTGTATCCTTGAAGGGATTACGGAGATTAGTACCACCATCAAGGACTTGAAAGTTGCAGAGGTAGTGATTCCTACCACATCAACATTCAGCTCTCCTATTTAGCCTGCACAGAACAAAGATAGATCTTGAAGGATAAGGGACATTATTGTAAACTTAGCCAGATAATGACTCCAAATGCAGCTACTATTGCAGAGGTAGTATCATTGCTTGAGTAAATTAATACCTCCACTGGTAACTGTTATGCAGATATTGATCTGGCACTTGATTTTTTTCTTGTTGTCTATTTTTAAAGACCACCAGAAAGTTTGTTTTCAGCTATCAAGGGCAGCAATACAACTTTGCCATCCTATCTTATGGGTATATCAACTCTCCAGCCCTATGCAATAATCTAGTCTTAAGGGACCTCATTTGGCATTCCCTTCCACAAGACATCACACTCCTTCATTGCACTGATATTATGCTAATTGGACCTAGTGAGCAAGAAGTCAAAACTATTTTAGATTTATTTGTATGAAAATTGTGTCCAAGGGTGGGAAATAAATCCAAACTATTCAGGAGCCTTCCCCATCAGTGAAATTGTCAGTCAAGTGGTGTGGGGCATGTTAAAATATCCTTTCTGAATTGAAGAATAAGGTATTTCATCTGGCCACTCCTACAACTAAAAAGAGGCACAACACATATTTGGCCTATTTGGATTTGGAGGCTGTGCATGAATCTAAATCAACATCCTATCTACATTGTTGTTTCTCCCATACCCAGAGTTCACAAGTCCAGGAACCAAGAGGTGGAAAGGTTGTAGCACCATTCACTAATGATCAATTAATGATCCACTAGAAAATTTTTCATTCCTGTTCCTATTTCTATGTGCTCTGCTGGGCTTGTAGTTTTGGTTACAAAGAGAAAAGCACTTCCACCAGGAGACACAATAATGAGTCTGTTTAACTGGACGCTAAGATGGTCACATGGCCATTGTGGGTTCCTCATGCCTCTAAATCAAGAGGCAAAGAAGGAAATTACTGTCTTGGCTGTGGTGATTGATCCTGATTTCCCAAGGGAAATTGGACTGCTACTATGCAATGGAAGTACTATGCAATGGACACCTGTCTCTTAGTATTATCATGTCTTGTGATTAAAAGTAAATAAAAAACTGCCATGGCCTGATTCAGGCAAGACTACTGATGGCACAGGCCATTAAGGAATGAAGATTTTGGTCAACCCACCACATAAAGAACCATGACCACTGTGGCAGTTTGGCATTGTTTATGAATTCCAAAAATAGATATTGGATTATATTTGTAAACTGTTCTGTACCTGGGCATGATTAAATTGTGATTAGGGCTTTGTTTGTGCCATATCAGTAGGATGTGCAGATAAAACTACATGGCAGAGCAGAGGGGTGAGTTGGAGCTTTGATGCTGAGTTTTTGAGCTGGAGTCCAGGGAGTTAGCACACAGAGGAGCTTGGTTGTGAGGAAAGAGAGAAGGCCCCAGGAAAAGAGACGAGCTGTTCACCTGACAGTTCACAGCTGCCCTTGTGGAGAGAACAAAGCAGGTGAGCCCAGAGGGAATTGAGCCCCAGGAAGAGAGACAAAGCCTAAAGAGGCTGACCATGGAGCCTTAATAGGAACATCAGCAGCCATCTTGCTCCAACACATGGCAATAGACTGCTGAGGGAAGTAAGTTATGCTTTATGGCCTGGTAACTGTAAGCTTCTACCCCAAATAAGTACCCTTTCTAAAAACTGACCAAAGGGGCATCAGCACCCCTTTGGCTGACTAATACAACCACCTAAGGTGCTTTCTGAGGATAAAGTCAGTAGTGGAAGAAGATACTTGTAAATGTAAGCTATGACCATATGACCAATTACAGAAATGAGGACTCTAATGGCTATGAATAATTCTTCCTTGTTTTATTATATATGTGTTTATAATGTCCTTGATATCCTTAATCTCTTACTTCAGTACAATAAGTTGGTCCGTGATATTTGCTTGGAATGCTTTTATTAGTCATTTGAAGTTCTGCATCTCTTCCTGGTTTTCAGTTTATTCATTGGACTTGACCATGTCTTCCTGTTCCTCAGACCAAATGAGAACTCTAATGGCTATGAATAATTCTTCCTTGTTTTATTATAAATGTGTTTATAATATTCCTAATATCTTTAATCTCTTCCTTCACTTCATTAAGTTGGTCCATGATATTTATTTGGAATGCTTTTATTAGTCGTTTGAAGTTCTGCATCTCTTCCTGATTTTTAGTTTACTCATTGGACTGGGCCATGTCTTCCTGTTTCTTAGTATAGTTTGTAATTTTTTGTTGCTGTCAGGTCATCTTTTTATTTTGATGAGTTTATTCAGTTGATTATCTCCTCTCTCTACTCTAGGGTTTTGTTTAGCTGTTCTTTTGTGTGTGTATTAAGGTTTCTCTTTGATATTTTGTTCTTTTCCGTGTTTTCCTTGCTATTTTCTATGTTTCCTTAAAGGAAAAAGATTAGGGCCTTAGAAAGGGAAAGAGGTAAGAAAAAGAAAAGATTATAGTAATAATAATAGTAAAATTTAGAAAACGGACCATATAAGACCTAGGAAAAATGAATATTTAACTCATTTAAGCTTTGTAGAGTAATAGGAATGAAAAAAAAAGTGGAGTATCTTCCATGAAATTGGAAACCAAATAGAAAAAAATATACACACTGAATTAAAAGGCCAGAATGATGAGAAAGAAAGAGAAAAGAAAGGAGAAAAAGAAAAAAAACGTTAATAAAAGAAGCGTAGCAGAATAGATGTTATAGAAATAAAAATCAGCAAAATTGAGGACTAAACAAAGAGAGGTGGAATGTAAAAACAAAAACAAAAAGCAGAAAATAGAAAGGTGAAGGAAGGAAAATAGATAGCCTTGGTAGACAAAATTGGTATACAAAGAAAAGGGGAAATCAAGGAAGAGGAAGCACAGGAAACAAGAAACAAGCCAGTAGCACATAATTTTAATTTTAAAAGGGGAGGACAAAGAGAAAAGAAAAAAATGAAAAAAAAAAACAAAAAAACAAGGAAGCAGTCAAACAAAAACTAAGAAAGAACAATATTCCCTATCAGGCCCTTGTGGAGATTCTCAGGTTGCCGTGTCATCAATTACCCTGCAGCCTTCTCTCTGCAGGTTTTGAAGAGACTTTTAGTGAGTAAACTAAGTTAAAATTTTTTAAAGTAACCTTTTTTTAGAAAAAATAAGGGACACAATTGAAGCTGATGCAAAAATAATATCTATATTTTCCCTGTCCTAAAGAATCAGCTTGATGTTTGATATCCCTGTGGATCACTACTGTAAGAGGAGACAGGAATTGAAGTAGGGACCTCATATATTCAAGGAAGAAACTCCTCCACTGAGCTAAACTTTCTCTTGGGTTAGTTAGCTCTTCAGAAAGCTATCCAGTCACTTCCCCTGGGGCATGTTTGACTCTTTGTAGTTGGAGAGATTCCTGCAGATTAGGAGCCTCTCTGTCTCTGCCCCCTTTCTAGTCTTATTCCTTTCTCTCCCAGGGCAGCAGGATGCAACAGCTTGTGCATGTGTGAGAAGATCACCCCTCCCCTCTCCTGTTCAGGTTGAATTCCCTTATGAAATTCAGATGGGACCCTGGTGACTGAATTAACCACAGAAAAATGACTCTCAATCTTCTTCCAGACCACCCCCTATGGCCAGGGTACCCTAAATAGGCTTTTGGAAACATAATTAATTGTTTTCTACTGCACACCTCCATAGGGGAGTTGAAATTTTGATAGTTTTCAGCATGAGACTAGTCAATTGACTGACTATACCCTATTCCACATCAAATTTCTCTCTCCCAGACTGATTGGGTAAATCAGGCTTCCTCAGCAGACTCACCTCTCCCCTTTTCCTGGTGCCACCTAGAGGCAGCTGGAATGTTCCACAAAGCTCAAAGGGAGTTCAGGCAACTAAACCCACAGAAAGGAAACCCCTCTCCATCCCTCAACAGAACCCTCCCATTCTTAGAGAATGCTCCCTCCCATTGGGTGGCTGACAAGAGTCAGGGCTCAGGGCTCACAGCAGCTTTGCCTTGGGAGTGGGGCTTAGTTGTCCCACAGTTTCCAGCCTCTGGTAGAAGAAACTCAAGGTTTTACCTTGAGCAATTTATCTCTTTGTCCAAATCTCTCCAGATTGATGCCCTGAAGCCTCCTACTCTGTGGTTTCTAAGAAAATCTCACCGTCTCAGCATGTTGCCCTCACTCAGCTGTTTTTTTGAGTGAGATTGTGAATGCACATTTAAACTGACACCATCTTGCCACTCCTCCTTCTTTTTTGATATATGCATTTATGGCTATGAATTTCCCTCTCAGTACAGCTTTTGCTGCATCCCATTAGTTTTGATATGTTGTGTTGTAATTTTCATTCGTTTCAAGGCAGTTATGGATTTCTTTTGAAATTTCCTCCTTGTCCCACTGTTTGTCTAAGAGTGTGTTGTTTAACTTTCATATCTTTGTGTCTAATCTGGTTCTCTGGCCTTTCTGATTTCCAGCTTCATTCCATGTGGTCAGAGAAGTTACTTTGTATAATTGCAATCTTTCTGAATTCACTGAGAATTTTTCTGTGGCCTAGCAGGTAGTCTGTCTTGGATAATGATCCATGTGCACTTGAGAAGAATGTATATCCCACTGAATTTGGTTAGGGGTGTTGTTTGGGGAAGGGTATTCATGACAGGGTGCACCAGTGGTTTCTTAATATTCTTAATCTCTTCCTTCAATTCATTAACTTGATCAATCATATTTGTTTGGAATGCTTTGATTAGTTGTTCAATGTTTTGTATCTCTTCCAGGTTTTTAATTTTTTCATGGGACTGGACCATGTCTTCATATTTCTTAGTATGGTTTGTAATTTTTTGTTGCTGTCTGGTCATATTTTTATCTTTATGGGTTTATTCAGTTGATTACCTTCTCTCTCTACTCTAGGGTTTATTAGCTTTTATTTTTGTGTGTGTTGTTTTCTTTTTGATACTTTGTTATTCTTGTTCTATTTCCTTGCTGTTTTCTATGTTCACTTGAAGGAAAAAGATTAGAGCCAGAGAAAGTGAAAGAGGTAAGAAAAGAAAAATGATAATCATAATAATAATAGTAAAAGTTAGAATAGAGACCTAATAAGGCCTAAGAAAATATTTATCTCATGTAAGCAATGTAGAGTAATAGGAATAAAAAAGTGAAGTACCTACAATAAATTTAATAAAATTTAAATCATAAAAAGTAATTACTCTGACTGAAATGGAATGAAGCTTGAAATTGATAACAGAAGGAAAACTGGAAAATTCACAAATACATAAAAATTAAAGAGCACAATCTTAAGCAACGAATGAGATAAAGAATAAATTACAAGGAGAATTAGAAAATATTTAGAGCTAATTAAAAATGAAGACCTAACCTATGAGACGTAGTGAAAGCAGTGATCAGAGGAAAATTTAGAGATTTGAGCATCTATACTAAAAAAGAAGAAATAACTCAAATAAATAAACTAAATTTACTTCCTAAGGATCCAGGAAAAGGAGAGCAAATTAAATCCAAAGTCAGCAGAAGGAAGGAAATGGTTAAGATTATAGTGCAGATAAATGAAATAGAGATTAAAAATAATTGATGGACCAAACAAAATGGAAAATTGGTTCTTTGAAGAAAATCAACCATCCTTAAGCTAGACTGACAAAGAAAAAATAGAAAAGAAGCAAATAACTAAAATCAGAATGGAAAATGGTTATGTCACTACTAGCTTTACTGAAATAAAAATGTTTATAAGAGAATACTATTGGACTTACAGGAAAATGGAGGATTAGAGAGGTGGAGGGATCAATTTTCTCCCAGAAAATATAGCTAGAGGATAGGAGGAGAGTGTCTGTGGGGCCCCTCCTGGAAAGGAGACGGATGGAAGAAAGGAGTGTCAACCAGCAGAAAAATCCCATGATTAGAGCTGCAAAAGCTGCAGTGGGTATCCATCTCCCCACCTATGGAACAAATAGCACTCTGTGAACTGCAGCAGTCTGCAGTGGCAGCAAACTGTGGGGTTGCAGGGGCCATATTCCCTAAGAAAGTGAAGAAGATGGGACACTGCTTACAGCAAATTCAGATTTTGGCCAGGAAACTTGGTCTGTTGTGTTAGAGGGGTTGCACACTTCCAGGATAAATGAGGCTGCGACCTTGTTTGCCCTGAGAGGCCACAGGGAGCTAAAGATAATTTACATTGTCAAACACCACCTCCACTGTCCCAGACTGGTTGCTGAAGAGGCAGAGGAAGGGAGGGTGTGGCCAGCCAAAGATGGAGAACAGGCTTTGAGAAAATTTGTTTATGAGGCATGTCCAGTACTGAAGACATTGCTTCTGCACCACCCACCCACCTAAGGAGTTTCACGGAAAGCACTCCCCCTTAACATATGGCTTCTGAAGTAAGAGTTCCGCCAAATAGTACCATCTGCAGGCCAGACGAGAAAAGTGCATGAAAAAAGGAATAATAGTAAATAAATAATAGAAGCAAGCTGATGACTTTACTGCCAACCTCTCCAAGGCACTTGGAAACTGGCCTGCACACCATTATTGAGTCCTTAGCCAATAATGAGCAAAGAGGGGCAATCCTACATATTTAGAGCAAGTTAAATCAAGAGTCAAATGACAGTGGTAGCACACAGCCACTTTACAGTAAATCCTCAAGCAAGAGAGAGAAACTAAATATCAGAGAATGCAACATCATAATCAGATGCCTAGAAATCAGCAAAAAAAAATAATTACAAGCCATACAGTAAGAAAAGAAGATATGACTCAGGCAAAGGAACAAACCAAAGTTAATCAATGAAGTTCATATAAATCTCCTAAATCAATTCATGGAGTTGAAGGACAATATGACTAAAGAAATAAAAGATATTAAGACACTGAGTGAGCACAAAGAAAAATTTGAAATCTTGGATAGAAAAATAACAGAGGTTATGGGAATGAAAGACAAAATAAGTGAGATTAAAAATACAATAGAGGCACAGAACAGCAGATTTGAAATCATGGAAGAAAGAATCAGCAACATATAGGAAAGAACAACTGAAATTGAAGAGAAAGGAAAACAGAGAGAGAAAAGAATGGAAAAAATTGAGCAGGGGCTCAGGGATTTGAATGATAACATGAAGCACAGCAAAATAAGTGTTATGGGAGTTTCAGAAGGAGTTGAGAAGGGAAAAGGGGTAGAAAGAGTATTTGAGGAAATAATGGCTGAAAATTTCCCAACTTTCATGAAAGACACCAATATACATGTCCAGGAAACACAGCATATTTTAATTAGAATAAATCCAAATAGAGCTACCACAAGACTCATAATATGCAGAATGCCAAACGTCAAAGATAAAGTTAAAAATTTGTAAGCAGCAAGAGAAAAGTGAAACATCATATACCAAGGAATTCCAATAAGACAGTACAGATTTCTCTTCAGAAACCTTATGGTACTGAAAGAGAAAAACACCCAGTAAAGAATTCTTTATCTAGCAAACAGTGAGATTAAAATATTCACAGATAAACAGAGACTGGGAGAGCTTGTAAACAAGTATTCAGCTCTGTAGGAAATACTAAAGGGAGTTCTGCAGCCAGAAAAGAAAAGAGAGAAAGGCTTGGATGAAAGTGTAGAAGTGAAGACTATCATGAAGGGTAAGCAAAAGGGTTAAAGATGGATAAAAATAAGGTATAATAGATGAAAGCCAAAAGATAAAATGGATGAAGTAAATAATGTCTTTACAGTAATAACATTGAGTGTTAATGGATTACACTCCCCAAACAAAAGACATAGGGTGACAGAATGGATAGGAAAACATGAGCCATCCATATTCTGTCTGAAGGAGACTCACCTTGGCCCCAAAGATGCAAATAGACTGAAAGTGAAAGGTTGGAAAAAATATTTCATGCAAACAGTAACCAAAAGAAAGCAGAAATAGCTATACTGGTGTCAGACAACACAGACTTTAAATGCAAAACTGATGAGACACAGAATGCCATTATATATTAATAAGTGGAAAAATCTGCAAGAAAGAAGTAACACTCATAAATATCTATGCACCTAACTAGGGTGCCCCAAAATACTTGAGACAAACTCTGGCAAAACTGAATGGAGAAGCAGACCTCTCGACAATAATAGAGACTTTAACACATCACTCACATAAGTAGATAGAACAACTAGATAGGAGATTAACAAAGAAACAGAGAATGTGAACAAGAGATCGAATCAGTCATCAAAAATCTCCCAACAAAGACAAATCCAGGACCAGATGTCTTCACAGGTGAATTCCACCAAATATTTCAAGAAAAATTAATACCAATTCTGTTAACCTCTTCCAATTGATTGAAATGGAGGGAAAATTACCCAACACATTTTATGAAGCAGCACTACCCTATACCCAAACCAGATAAAAATACTACAAGAAAAGAAAATTACAGACCAATATCTCTAATGAGCATAGATGCAAAAATTCTCAAACAAAATACTTGCAAATCAAATCAAGCAGCATATGAAAACAATTATACACCACAATCAAATGGATTTTATTCCTGTTGTGCAAGGGTGTTTCAACAAAAGAAAATCAATGAAAATAATACACCACATTAAAAATGTGAAGGGAAAAAATAAATGATCATCTCAACTGATGCAGAAAAAGGACTTGACAAAAGCCAGCATCCTTTCTTAATGAAAACACTTCAAATGTTAATTATAGAAAGAATAATTCTCAACATAAATGACACATGAAAATCCCACAGCCAATATATTACTTAATGGGGATTAGTTGTTTGCCCTCTAAAATTAGAAACAAGACAAGGATGACCACTGTCACCACTGTGATTCAAAATTGTGCTAGAAGTTCTAGCTAGAACAATTAGGCAAGAAAAAGAAATAAGAGATATCCAAATTGGAAAAGAAGAAGTAAAACTCTTGCTATTCACAAATTACATGATACTATATTTAGAAAATACTGAAATAGCTACAACAAAGTTATATGAGATAAATGAATTCAGAAAAATGCAGAATACAAGAACAATACACAAAAATCCATAGCGTTTTCTATACACGAGTAATGTGCAAGTTGAGAAGGAAATCAAGAAAAAATTTCCATTTGAAATAGCACAAAAAGACTCAACTATCTAGGAATTAGTTTTAACAGGAATATAAAGGATCTGTATATAGAAAACTATGAAACTACTAGGAAATCAAAGATGACAAATGGAAGGACATTCCAAGTTCATTGATTGAAAGTTGTAAAGATGTCAATCCTACCCAAACTGATTTATAGATTCAATGCAATACCAATCAACATTCCAACAGTCTACTTTACAAAAATAGACAAGTCAATTGCCAAATTTATTTGGAAAGCAAAGTGTTCCAAATAGCCAAAAACATCCTCAATAAGAGCAAAATTTGAGAGTCCTTGCTCCCTGACCTTGAATTGCATTATACAGCTACAGAGGTGAAAAGAGTATAGCATTGGCATAAATTTAGACACATGATCGATGGAATCTAATTGAGAATTCAGAAATTGACCTTCACCTCTATGATCAATTGATTTTGATAAGCCTACCACATCTACTTTTCTGAGACCGAAAATAAATGGTGCTGGGAGAACTAGATATCCATAACCAAAAGAATGAAGCAGGACCCTTATATACAAGACTCAATGTAAAGTAAACTAAAGACCTAAACATAAAATCCAGCACCATAAAACTCCTAGAAGATACTGTAGGGAAACATCCACAAGACCTTATAGTAGATGAAGTTCTCTTAAACCTTATACCCAAAGCACAAACAACAAAAGAAGAAATAGATAAATAGGACTTCCTCAAAATTAAACAATTCTGCAACTCAAAGGCCTTTATGAAGAGGTTAAAAAGGCAGCTTAATTAATGGGAGAAAATATTTGGAACTCACACATCTGACAATGGTATAAAATCCATATTATATTAAGATATCCTACAACTCACCAATCAAAAGACAAATGATCAGATTGAAATATAGGCAAAAGACCTGAAGGGACATTTTTGTAAAGGAGAAATATAAATGGAGAAAAAGCACATTAAAAAATGTTTAACATCACTCACAATTAGGGAAATGCAAATCAAAGCTACAATGAGATATCATTTCAAACATACTAAAATGACCACTATTAACAACATAGTAAACTCTAAGTGTTGGAGAGGATGTAGAGAGATAGGAATGCTATTCACTGCTGGTAGGAATGTAGAGTGGTACAGCCACTGCGAGTATGTTTTGCAGTTTCTGAGGAAATAAAAGATCTACCATGTGACCTGGCAATACTGCTAATAGGTATATACCCAGAAGAACTGAGAGCAATGACATGAACAGACATCTGTACACCAATGTTCATAGGGACATTATTCACAATTACTCAAAAACAGAACCAACCCAGGTGTCTATCAACTGATAAAGGGATAAACTAATTCTGGTATATACACATGCTTGAATACTATTCAGCCATAAAAAGGAATGAAGTCATGAAGCATATGACAATGTGGATGAACTTGGAATACATTATGTTGAGTGAAGCAAGCCAGGCAAAAAGGACAAATATTATATGATTTTGCTATTATGAATTAATAGCAAAACTCATGGAGTTAATAGCTACAAAATAAGTCACCAGAGAAAAGAATGTTGTTAGAGAATGCTGAGCTTTAATCTTTGCAAAATTGGTAAAAAGTTGTTTGTTAAGTTTTGGAAATGAATTGAAATGGTGTAAGCATATCATAGGATTTGTAATTAGTAGCACTAACATATGAGTATGATATGTGTGTTTTTTTGGAGTAATGAACAGACTCTAATATGATTGATTTGATATATGCACAACTCGGTGATTTTACCAAATGCCAGTGATTGTACATTTTAGATAAACTTTATGGTTTATGAACAAGTAAATAATAGGGTGGGCTGGGGGGAAACACCAAATATAAGACACAGACTATAGTAAGTAGTAATACTTTGATGAGGCTCTTTCATAATTTGTTACAAATGTTTCAAAACAATGCAAGGTATTGGTGGTGGGGTGATGTACGGGAGCCCTGTGTGATGTTATGCATGTTTGCTTTGTAAGTTCACAATTTTTACTGTTTTTTTAAGTATGTTCATGTATGAATGGTATAGTTCAATAAATTGTATTTAAACTGGAAAAAAAGAATACTACAAACAACTGTGTGGCAAAAAATTAGATAATCTAAAAGAAATGGAAAATTTACAGGAAATGTATCAATTATCAAAATTGACTCAAAAAGAAATAGTAAAACCTCAACAAAACCTGTGTGTCTATTTGATGCTGAATGGACCCTAAAAAATCATGTCCTTTATAGCAATTCCATTCCTATATATGTGAACCTAATGTAGGCGAGACCCTTTGATTTGGTCATTTCTGTTAAGGGCCTTTTGATTGGATTATTACAGTAAGGCAAGATACAAGGTAGGTCCTCATCCTCTTACTAGGGTCCTTTAAAAATTGTATGAATACAGAGAAAGACACGGAGAGAAGCCCTGATAAGCTGAGAAAGAAAGCCTTGGAAGCCAGAAGCTGAAATCAACAGAACACAAAAGGAGAGAGAAAGCCACAAAGCAGGAACCTGAAGGTAAAGAATCCCAGAGGAGGAAGGAGAGCCCCAGCAGACAGCACCATGTGACTTGCCATGTGAGAGAGGTGTCCAGTATCACTGACAGCCCGTCTTCAGAGAGAAAAGCATTGCCTGATGAAGTCTTGATTCAGACGTTGTCACACCCTCAGAAGTGTAGGCTTATAAATTAATAAATCCCCATTATAAAAGCCAACCCATTTCTGGTACATTACCTTCAGCAGCTTGCAAACTAAAACAACCTGTAATAAGTGAAGGTGAAACCTTTCAACAAAGAAATATTCAGGATCAAGTGGCTTCAATGATGAAATTGACTAAACATTCAAAGAATTAAAGCTAATTCTCAAATTCTTCCAAAGAATTCAAGAGAAGAGGACACTTTTTAATTCATTTTATGAGCCCAGTATTATGAAAGCCTAATAAAGATATCACAAGAAATGCAAATCACAGAACAATTTCCATTATGAATAGAGAACAACAATCTTTAACAAAATATTCGAAAATTGAATTCATAACATATTGAAAATATTAAACACCATGACTAAGTGGTGTTTATGTGAGGGACGTAAGGGAGGTTCAACATATGAAAACCGATCTACTTAATAAACTACAAAAATAGGAAGAGGAATTTAAAAAATCATGGTTATTTCAATAGATGCAGAAAAGACATTTGGTAAAATCAGCACCATTTATTGTTAAGAACACTCAAAACACTTGGGCTGGAAGGGAAATTTCTCAACATGATATAGGCAATGTATGAAAAACCTACTGCAATATCATTCTCAAAGGTGAAATACTGAAAGCTTACCTCCTAAGATTAGGAACAAGACAAGGATGCCAACTTTTTCCAATGCTATTCAATATTGTACTATAAGTACTAGCTAGGCCACTTTAGCAAGAAAAAGAAATAAAAGTCAAATTATTTTTATTTATAGATTACATGATTATATATATAGAAAATCCAAAGAAATCTCCAGGGAAATTATTTGAGCTAATAAATGAGCTCAGCAAATTACCAGTGTAAAAGCTCAAAAGGGGGAAATTAAGAAAACATATCCATTTACAATGACATCAAATAATAAAATATATAGGAATAAGTTTAACCAAGGATATAAAAGCCTTTTACATTCAAAACTGGAAAAAACACTGATGAAAGTCATCAAATAAGATCTAAATAAATATAGCAAAATATTTCATGTTATTGGACTAGAAGAGTTCATATTGCCAAGATGGGAATATTACCAAAAAATGATTAACAGATTCAATGAAATATCTATCAAAATTCCAACAGCCCTTTTTGATGAAATGGAAAATGCAATCATCAAATTCATGTGGAATTTAAGGGGCCCCAAATAGACAAAACACTTTTGAAAATGTAGAACAAAGTTGAAGACTCATACTTCCCAACTTCAAATTGTACTGCAAAGATAGAGTAACTAAAACAATTGTGGTACTTGTGTAAAGATAGACAAATAGACCATTTGAACAGAATTGGAAGTTGATAAACCCACACATCTCTCACAATTATTTTATTAGAGAAGTTGGAGCTTTACAGAAAAATCATGCAAAATTACACAGGTTCCATCTACCACTCTAATATTAAAACCTTTATTTGTGTAGTACATTTGTTACAATTCATGAAAGAATATTTTTATAATTGTACTATTAACTGCATTCCATCATTTATAATACGTTTCCCTGCTTGTGTTATACAGTCCTGTGTTTTTTTAAATTTTTTATTCTATCAACAGAAAACAAACTAAAATTTATCCTGTTACCTATATACATATATATAGTTGAAGGCTGCTAACTACATAATGTTCTGCTACCATCACCACCATCCATTACCAAAATTTTACCATCAATCCTAATAGAAACTCTGTACAATTTAAGCATTAGCTCCCCGTTATCTATCCCCACCCTGCACTCTGGTAACCTATATTCTAGATTTTTATTCTATAATTTGACTTATTCTAATCATATCAATGAGATCATACAATATTTGTCTTTTTGTGTCTGACATTCAACATGATGTCTTCAAGATTCATCCATGTTGTCACATGTATCAGAATTCCATTCCTTTTTATAATTGAATAATTTTCCATTTCATGTGTAAACTACATTTTTCTTATCCATTCATCAATTGATGGACACTTGGGATGCTTCCATCTTTTGGCAATTGTCACTCATGCTGTTATGAACATTGGTTTGCAAATATCTGTTTGAGTCCCTGCTTTCAAATTGTTTTGGTATATATACCTAGAAGTGGGATTGCAGGGTCATATGATAATTCTATGTTTAAAGTTCTGAGGAACTGCCAAACTATCTTCCACAGCCGCTGCACTATTTTACATTATCACCAACAATGAATGAGTGTTCCTATCTCTCCACATCCTCTCTCCTACACTTGTAATTTTCCATTTTTTAAATATTTGCTGTTTTAGTGTGTGAAATGGTATTTCATTGCGGGTTTGATTGCATTTCCCTAATACCTAATGATGTTGAGGATATTTGGATGTGTTTTTTGATGATTTATATATCTTCTTTGTAGAAATGTCTACTCAAGTTTTTTGCCCATTTTTAAATGGGTTGCTTGTCTTTTCATTATTGAATTGTAGGATTTCTTTATAAATGCTGCATATTAAATTTTTAAAGATAAATTTATTTTTATTTTTTTAAGATACTTAGATGACATAAATGTTACACAAAAAATATAGGGATTCCCATATGCCCCACCTCCCACACCTCCCACAAACTTCCACATAAACATCCTTCCTTAGTGTGCCACATCACCTGTAATGGATAAACACATCTTGGGTCTTTGCCATTAAGCATGGACCATAGTTCACATTGTAGATCACACTCTCTCCCACACAGTTCTGCATGTTATATGATGATATAAAATGGCCTATATCTGTCATTGCAATGTCACTCAGGATAATTCCCACATCATGAAAGAGCCCCCGTATTACAACTGCCTTTCCATCTCCCTTCCCCCAGAGTGTCCAGTGACCAATGGCTCCACATTAATGTTGTAATTTCTTCCATTGCTTGAATCACAATATGTCTATAATAGAATACCAGTAAGTCCACTGTAGTCCATAGCTCTTCCCCCAATCCTGAGGAGTCTGGGATGGTGATGTCCACTCCACCTCCAACTGAGAACGGGCTTATAGCCCATGGATAAGATGGATGGGATTATCCTGCCTGCACCTGCAGACTCTCTCCATTTGCTTGGATGGCCGTTGCACATCATCATCTCCCTGCCAGGTGTCCTGGGTGAGTCTATTGAGCTGTAGAGTAGGAGTTGCATCTCCACTGAGATTCCGAGCTTAGGTGGCACATGAATAGCCCAAAGACTCCAGTCTCTGGATGTACACCTACAAACTCCAGCACCACGTATAGGTTTGAATAGAAGGGAGAGATAAACCATGTGCAGGGAAAACATATTTGAGTCCAACTCTGTCACCCTCAAGAGCACAAATTTCAAAGTATAGCTCACTGACAAGGCACCAAACTCCGGAGCTATCTGCCCTGACATAGGACCTGGGTGTCTCCAGAGCCCTCAGGAGGCCCTCTATTTAGGATGATATCCACTTTGGAAACCTATGAGGTCCTACTGAGATGTGCATAAGTGTTACCTCTGGGATGACTTCCTGACTCACTTTGAAGTCTCTTAGGCTTATGAGTTCATTTGTCTTTACCTTTTCCCCCTTATATTCAAGGTCTTTTTCCAGTCACATTGCCAGTTGGTTCATGGTAGTAATCCCTCATTGCCAAGGAGGCTTATCCCTAGGACTCATGTCCCACACTGGGAGGAAGGTAATGCATTCATATGCTGAGTTTGGCTTAGAGAGAGGCCACATTTGAGCAACAAGGAGGCTCTCAGGAGGCAACCCTTAGACACTCCATAACAATAGGCTAAGTTTCCATTTCAAGAGCAAAGACTCATAACTCCCGTCATCAATAACAAGGGCCCATCAATGGATCATCCTTCTTTGCCATACACTGCCCCTGCACTTGGGGGACTGTTGCTGTTCCCTTAGAGAATGTGGCAGAGTTCTCCAAGTAAGGAATTCTCTCATTTATTGAGTGATTCTTCACCTACTGTGACAATACTCCATGAACATTTGTACAATTTTATATACATTATATGTATGTTCAGGTGAACTTCCTCTGATGCATCCCCCATCCCTGACACCCCTACCAATGATCCCCTCCCACCCCAATTGTAACTCTTCTGTGATCTAAAGCTTCCTTAAAGATGAAGTCAATACAATAGACAAATACAATTAATAGGAAAATTAAATAATAATGATAAGTTTAAATGTAAGAGATAAAATACATGAAAACTTTAAAAAAATAAAATGAAATAAAAAGATTGGGATATTTAAAAAATGAAAATATTTTAAAAAATTTAAAAAAATTTTTTTGACATTTTGCCTTTTATCACTGCAATATCTGGTGTCCAGTCTGTACCGTGACACCTCCCCCCTCTCATTCCACAGTGTCTCACTATTTTTCATTTTGTTTTCAAAGAAGTTTTAGGTCACAGCAAAGTCACACCCAGAATACAGGAGACTATCATATATCCAACACCCTCCCCTTTTCCTCCCCCTCATATTAATACCTTTTTAAATGTGGATGGTAGTATTTTTATAACTGATATACAAATAGTGAAACATAGCTACTAAACATTGTCAATGGTTTACATTACTGTTTACATTTTATAACATACACTTTTATAAATTTTGATGATATTTACCATGTCCTGTGTCCATCACTGTAAGGTAATGAAGAACATTTCCACTGAGCACTAAATACCCCCTGTTTGATCTATTCTGTTCCTCCCTCCCCATCTCCCTGGGGCCAACAACCACCCCCTGGCTTGACTCGTTGGATGACAAGATTCATAGTTACAAGCAACAATAGGGCTTGACACACTGGTTTGTCCTCCCCTATTAGGAACTGCCCTTGCTCTTGAAGGACCCCCACCTATCTATTTCTGAATGAATCAGTCCTCCCAAAGATAGGAGTCCAACTACTTCCTGCTCATTACATGGGTCTCCACCCACTGATACAACACATTATGACAGAATAAACACTCACACACACTCTAGAAGCCTGCTCCAGGTGTGCCCTGTCCTGAATGTCCCCCTCAGCCAACACCCTAATCCAGTGATCCTTCCTTGTCATATTGCCATAAGAACATTCCCACCTCTGTACTTTCAATCTGATACACACAAATCCCAAGTTTTCACCCGGTCCCTCTCCCAACTCTCCCCCCAGTATCCTGGGTATTCTAACCCATCCTTCTCAATCTACCCACCTGTAAAACCTGCACCACTGAACCGAATAATATCACTAACCTCCTGTCTTACCCCTTCAATACACAATTGCACTTTCACTTTACAATAGATTATGTCCATATGGGTGATGGCTCAAAACCTTCTCTTCTCTTTCTCTTTCTTGTAAACCTATCTTTCAGACAAGAGCTCTCTGAGTCTGCTCAATTTCCTTAATTCATATCAGTGAGGTCATGTACTGTTTATCGTTCAATACTTGGCTTCTTCACTAAACATAAGGTCTTCAAAATTCATCCATATTATCCCATGTGTTAGCACTTTATTCCTTCTTACAATTGAGTAATATTCTATTGTATGTATGTAACACATTTTGTTTATCCATTCATCTTTTGATGGGCACCTGGGTTGATTCCAACTTTTGGCAATAGTGAACAATTCTGCTATGAACATTGGTGTGCATATATCTCTTTGTGTCTTCACTTTTAATTCTTCTGGGTGTATACCCAGCAGTAGAATCACTGCATCATAGGGAAGATCGACAGTTAGTTTTTTTAGGAACCACCATACTGTCCTCCACAGTGGCTGGACCATTCCACATTCCCACTAGCAGAGGATGAGGGTTCCCTTTCGTCCACATCCTCTCCAACACTTAGTCTGCTGTTTTTTTAAATAACCGCTGTTCTAATGGGTGTAAGATGGTATCTCATTGTAGTTTTGATTTGCATTTCCTGAATAGCTAGAAATGTAGAGTATCTTTTCATGTGCTTTTTAGCCATTTATATTTCTTGGAAAAGTGTCTTTTCAGGTCACTTGCCCATTTATTAAATGGGTTGTTTGTCTTTTTATTTTCAAGGTGTAGGCTTTCTTTATATATGCAAGATATTAGGCCCCTATCAGATATATGGTTGCCAAATATTTTCTCCCATTGTGTAAGCTGCCTTTTAATTTTCATGGTAATGTCCTTTGAGGTGCAAAAGTTTTTAATTTTGAGGTGATACCATTTATCTATTTTTTCTTTGCTGTTCATGCTTTGGGTGTGAAGTTCATGAAACCATTTCTTATTACAAGGTCCTGTAGCTGCTTTCCTACATTATCTTCCAAGGTCTTTATGGTCTTGGATCTTATATTTAGATCTTTGATCCATCTTGAGTTGATTTTTGTATATGGTGTGAGATGGTGTTCCTCTCTCATTCTTTTGGATATTGATATCCAGTTCTCCAAGCACCACTTCTTGAAGAGGCTATTCTCCCTCAACTGAGTGGGCTTGGTGGCTAAACTCTTATCAGATATGTGATTTCCAAATATATTTTTCAATTGAATAAGTTTTTTTTTCTTATTTTCATGATAATGTCCTTTGATTAAAAAAAAGAAGTTTTTAATTTTCATAGGGCTCCATTTATCTATTATTTCTTTTGTTGCTTGTATTTTGGGTGTAAATCCACAAAACCATTGTCTAACACATTGCCCTGAAGATGTTTTCATATATTTTCATCTGGTAGTTTAATCATCCTGGTTCTTATATTTAGTTCTTTGAAGCATTTTGTGTTAATTTCTGTATATAGTGTGAGACAGGGGTCCCCCTTCATTCCTTTGTCTATGTATATCCAGTTATCCCAGCAGCATGTGTCAAAGAGTCTGTTCTTTCCCAATTTAGAGGACTTGGCAGTCTTGTCAGAAAGCAATTGGCATAGAGTAGCAGAGGTAGCTCAGTGGTTGAGTGCCTGCTTCCCATGAATGAAGTTCTGGGTTCAATCCCTGGTACCTTCTTTTAAAAAACTAACTGTTATAGATGCAAAAATCCTCAGTAAAATACTTGCAAATCACATCCAACAGCACATTAAAAGAATTATACACCATGATTAAGTGAGTTTTATCCCAGCTATGCAAGAGTGGTTCAACACAAGAAAATCAATTAATGTAATACACCACATTAACAAATCAAATGAGAAAAATCACATGATCATCTTGATTGATGCAGAAAAAGCATTTGACAAAATACAACATGTTTTCTTGATAAAAACTCTGAAACATAGGAATTGAAGGAGACATTCTCTTCATAATAAGTGTATATATGAAAAATTCACAACTAACATCACACTCAACTGGGAGAGTTTGAATGCTTTCCCTCTAAGAACAGGAACAAGACAAGGATATCCACAGACACCACTGTTATTCAATATCATGAAGAGCAATAATAACAATAAGAGCAATTAGGAAAAAAAAGAAATAAAAGGCATTTAAATTGGAAAGGAAGAAATAAATATTTCATTATTTGCAGATGACTTGGTCCTATATATAGAAAGTCCAAAAGAATATACAACAAAGCTACTAGAGCTAATAAATGAATTCAGCAAAATGGTAGGGGTACAATGTCAATACACAAAAATCAGTAATGTTACTATACACTAGTAAGAACAATCTGAGGAAGAAATCAAGAAAAAAATTCCATTGACAATTACAACTAAAAATCAAATATCTAGGAATAAATTTAACAAAGATGTAAAGGACTTAAACATGACAAACTGCAAAACTTTGCTAAATGAAATCACAGATCTAAATAAATGGAAAGACATTACATGCTCATGAATTGGAAGACTAAATATTGCCAAGCTGTCAATTCTACCCCTAATTATTTCCAGATACAATGACATACCAATCAAAATTTCAACAGCCTTCTTTACAGAAATGGAAATGTCAATCATTGAATTTATTTGGAAGATAAGGGTTGATGAATAGCTAAAACCATTTTGGAAAATAAAAATGATATTAGAGGACTCACACTTCCTGACCTTAAAACTTATTACAAAGCTATGGTGGTCAAAACAGCATGTAATTGTGGGAACATGGTCATTGGGTTAGGAAGATAAGGCTCAGTTCTCACTAAAACAACAGAGAAAGAGCCAAAGCCTGCCTTGGGGACCTGCTTTGGGGTACAGCAGACCAGGATGCTGCTTCACAATTCCCAGGAAAGTAAAGGACAGAGAAACAAAGAAGCCAAAACAATTATGTTATTAAACCTTCCAGTCACCAGGAAGATCTCCCCTCCCCCACCCCTGAGTTATTAAGTGAGGGTAAAACTCCTGATGAATTGTATCTAACTGAGAGGAGAGCAGATGTATTTCTTCCTGCCAGCTGCTTTGGATATATATAGAACAGGAAGATGCTCTGAGTCATCTAGGAATACTGGAAAGATAAAGAAGCCAAAGGAAAACCATGTGTTGCTTGCCCCTGTGATTGGAAGTAGCACAAATGCACTAGACTCAGGGCAAATAGTCTATGTGGAGCCACTGACTCCTTGCTATGAGGGGCATGAGGGTGGATTCCCTGGGAAGAAGAGGGGTCAGGGAAGGTGGAGAGTGTTTTCTTCATGTTGGGTTTGGCCAGCTGAGCCTCCTTTGTATATCAGAAGGGGCCCTGACTTGACAGGGAGGGAGGAGCGGATTTCCTTAGGCAGGCTGTCATGCTCAGCCACCTAGATAAAGAGAGGAATTACATTAGAGAGGAGGCAGGAAGAGACAGGTGCCTAATCAGAACACTGGCAAACTGTAAGAAATCTAACATGCCAGAGGGAAAGGGGGTGGATAGCCTTCTGAAGGCTAACTAACCTAATGAGACACTTTAGCTCAGTGGAAGAATCCCTGCCTTATATATGAGGTCCCTAGTTTATTTCCAGGTCTTCTTAGAGAAGTGATCCACTGGATTATTGAGCTCCAGGTGAAACTTTATGACAGGGAAAATATAGGCACTCTTTTTGTATTAGCTTTTCTTGGATCTCAACTTTTTTTTTTTTAAAGGTTCTTTTTAAAAATTTTCCTTGCTTTACTTACTAAAACCCATTTCAAAACCTGCAGAGGGCAGGCTGCAGGGTGATTGATTGATGAACACCAGCAGCCTGAGAAGATCCTTTGGGGTCTAAGAGATAAGGCTGTTTTTCCATATTTGTTTTTTGTTTTTTTCCCTCTTTATTTCTCCTTTTAAAAAATTAGTTCCTGCTATTTTGTTTCATGTTTGTTGTGATTCTGCTTCCTTCATTCTCTGTTTTGTTTCCACATGCAGAGAAAAGAATCAGTGATGTGGAATACAGTACAGCTCATATTGAATAGATAGTAGAACAGACAGATAAAAAGACAGAAAATATCCATCAGGGACTCAGGGCTTTGAATGACAACATGAAATGCACAAACATGCATTATAAGTGTCCCAGAGGGAGAAGAGAAGGGAAAGGTGATAGAAGGTGTGTTGGAGTAAATAATGGCTGAAAACTCCCCATCCCTATTGAAGGACACGGACACACATGTTCTGGATGTGCAGTACACCACAAATAGTACAAATCCTTACAGGCCTATTCCAAAACTTGTACATGTCAAATTGTTCAATGCTAAAGACAAAGAGAGAATAGTGAAAGGAACAAGAGAAAAGAGAACCATCACATACATTGGCAGCTTGATAAGATTAAGTTCTAATTTTGCGTCTGAAACCATGAAAGCAAGAAGTCAGTGGCAAGACATAGTTAAGGTGCTAAAAGAAGAAAAACTTCCAGTCAATAATTCTCTAACCACCAAAACTGGCATTCAAAAATGAGTGAGAGTTCAATATATTCACAGATAAGCATAAATTAAGAGAATATGTCAACAAAAAACACACACCAAGAAATAATAAAGGGAGTTCTACAAGTTGAAAGGGAAAAAAAAAACAGGAGAGTGAGGGTTGGAGGAGAGTGTAAGAAAAATGAAAAAAATAAGAAAAGATTTAAAAACAATATGTGGCATACATAAACCTAAAGAATATATGGCTAAAGTAAGTAATTCCTTGAGAGTAATACTACTGAATTTTAATGAATTAAACTGACCAGTCAAGGAACACAGATTGGCAGTATGATAAAGAAATATGACCCATCTATATGTTTTCAACAAGAAACCCTCCTGAGACCCAGGAATGCAAGGAGGCTGAAAGTGAAGAGTTGGGAAACAATTTTACATGTAAACAATAACCAAAAAAGGGTGGCAGTAGCTATACTAATATCAGACAAAATAGACTTTAAGTGAAAAACTATTGTAAGAGACAAAGAAGGACAGTATATCTTAATAAAAGGGGTAATCTATAAAATAGAAAGAACAATCATAAGCATTTATGCACCTAACCAGGGCACCTCAAAATACATGAGGCAAACACTGGAAAAACTGAATGGAGAAATAGATGCCTCTACCATTATAGTGGCGGACTTTAATATACCATTAGCACCAATAGAAATAACATCTTGACAGAGAATCAATAAAGAAACAAAGACTTTTAATAATACATTAAAGAATCTGTACCTAATAGACATATACAGAACATTGCACCCAAATACAGCAGGGTAGACATTCTTCTCAAGTACACATGGATCATTTTCCAGGATAGACCACAAGGTAGGCCACAGAACAGCTCTCAATGAATTCAGAATGATTGAAATTATTCAAATTATTTCTCTGACCACAATGGAATGAAGCTGGAAATCAGTAAGGGACAGAGAACCAGATTAGGCTCAAAGATATGGAATTCAAACAACACCCTCTTGGACAAACAGTGGGTAAAGGAGGAAATTGTAAAAGAAATCACTAACTAACTTGAAATGAATGAAAATGACAACACAATGTATCAAAACCTATGGGATGCAGCAAAAGCTATACTGAGAGGAAAATTTGTAGCCATAAATGCCTATATTAGAAAAGAAGAAAGAACTAAAATCAAAGATCTAACTGCACACCTAGAGAAATTAGGAAAAGAACAACAAATTAACACCAAAGAATGTAGAAAGAAGGAAATAAAAAAGATTAGAGCATAAATAAATAAAATTGAAAATAAAGCAATATGAAAAATAAACAAATCAAAAGCTGGTTCTTTGAGATGATTAAGAAATTTGACAAACTCTTAGCTAGACTAATAAAGAAACAGAAAAGATGCAGATACATTAAATAAGAAATGAGGAAACAGATATCACCACCGATCCCACAGAAATAATGAGTATCATAACAGGATACTTTGAAAAATTATATGACAACAAGATGGATAATTAAGAGGAATGGACAAATTCCTGGAAACACACAAGCATCCTACATTGGAGAAAGAATAAGTTGGTGAACTCAACAGACCAATCACAAGTAATGAGATAGAATTAGTCATCAAAAACCTACCAAGTAAAGAGAGCCCAGGACCAAATGGCTTCAAGGTGAATTTTACCAAACAATCCAAAAAGAACAAGCACCAATCATGCTTAAACTCTTCCAAAAAATAGAAGTGAGTGGTACATTACCTAACTTATTCTATGATGCCAACATCATCCTAATACCAAAGCCAAACAAAGATGCCACAAGAAAGGAAAATTATAGACCAATCTCTCTAATGAACCTAGATGCTAAAATCCTCAACACAATACTTGCTAATCATATTCAAAAACACATCAAATGAATTATACACCATGACCAAGAGGGTTCCTTCCTTGGTATGTAAAGATGGTTCAACATAAGAAAATCAATCAATGTAATACACCATATAAACTGATTAAAAGAAAAAAAAATCACGTGGTCATCTATATAGATGCAGAAAAATAATTTGATAAAATACAGCACCCTTTCCTGATAATAATATTATAAAACATAGGAATAGAAGGAAATTTCCTCAACATGATAAAGAGTATATGCAAAAAACACACAGTTAACATCATATTCAATTGTGAAATAATGAAAACTTTCCCTCTAAGATTGGAAATAAGACAAGGATGCCCACTTTTACCACTCTTATTTAATATTATGTTAGAAATACTTGCTTGAGCATTTAGGCAAGAAAAAGATATAAAAGTCATCCAAATTGGAAAGAAAGAAGTAAAAATTTCACTCTTTGAGGACAACATGATCCTATACATGGAAAGCCCCAAGAACCTAGATTAAAGCTTCTAGAGCTTATAAATAAGTTCAGTAAAGTGAATGGTTATAAGATCAAGGCAGAAAAATCAGTATCATTTCTATACACCAATAATGAGCAATCTGAGGAGGAAATCAAGGAAAAAATTCTATTAACAATAGCAACTAAAAGAATAAAATACCTAGGAATAAATTTAACTAAAGATTTAAATGATTTATATGCAGAAAACTATATAGCACTGTTAAAGAAAATCAAGGAAGACAAATAAGTGGAAGAGTGTTCTGTGTTCATGGATAGGAAGACTAAACATCATTAAGATGTCTATCCTACACAAACTAATCTACAGATTTAATGCAGTCTCAATAAAAATTACCACAGCATTTTTTACTGAATTGGAAAAACTAACTACAAAGTTTATTTGAAAGGGTATGAGACCCTGAATTTCCAAGGACATATTGAAAAATAAAAATAAAATTGGATTTATCACACTATGTGACTTTAAAACATACTACAAAGCTACAGTGGTCAAAACTGCATGGTATTGGCACAAGGATAGATATACCAACCAAGGGAACTGAATTGAGAGACCTGATATAGATCCTGACATATGCAGTCATCTGATATTTGACCAGGCCACCAAGCCCACTCAACTGGGAGAGAATGGCCTCTTCAACAAACGGTGCTTGTAGAACTGTACATCCATATCCAAAAGAATGAAAGGAATACCACCTCACACCTTTTACAAAAATTAACTCCAAATCAATCAAAGATATAACTATTAGAGACAAAACCCTCCTATAAGATAATGTAGGGAAGCATCTACAAGATCTTGTATTAGGAAATGGTTTCATGAACCATCCAAAGCATGAGCAATGAAAGAAAAAATAGATAAATGGGACTTTCCTAGAATTGAAAACTTTTGCACCTCAAAGGAGTTTGTCAAGAAAGTGAAAAGGCAGCTTACTCAATGGGAGAAAATATTTGGTAACCATATATGATAAGCACCTAATATCCAGTATATATAAAGAAATCCTACACTTCAAAAATAAAAAGACAAGCAACCCATTTTAAAAATGGGTCTGTAATTTGAATAAGCATTTCTTCAAAGAAGAAATACAAATGGCTAAAAAGCACATGAAAAGATACTCCACATTATTAGCTATTAGGGAAATGCAATCAAAACCACAATGAGATATCATCTTACTCCCAGGAAACTGGCAGCTATTGAAAAAACACAGGACTACAAGTGTTGAAGAGGATGTAGAAGAATGAGAACGCTCATCCACTGCTGGTGGGAATGTAGAATGGTGAAGCCATTCTGGAGGACAGTTTGACATTTCCTTCAGAAGCTAACTATTAACTGCCATATGATCCAGCAATTACACTCTTGGGTATATACCCAGAAAAATGGAAAGCAGGGACATGAACAGAAATTTGCATACCAATGTTCATAGGGAATTATTCAACATTGCCAAAAGTTGGAAACAAACCGAATGTCCATCAACAGATGAATAGATACACAAATTGTGATACATACTTACAATGGAATATTACTCAGCTATAAGAGGAATGCAGTATTATTACATGGGATAATATGGTTCAAACTTGAAGACTTTATGTTGAATGAAACAAACCAGACACAGAAGGACAAATATATGACCTATCTGATATGAATTAAGCAAATTGAGCAGGCTCACAGAGCTAGAGTCTGGAAGACAAGTTTACAGGACACAGGAAGGGAGAAAAAGGTCATGAGTCAATGCCCATATGGATAAAATCTAAGATATGGTGGAAGGGTGTAGTTGTGCAGTGGATGGGCATAACAATTGTGTAGTGATGCTATTGGGCTGGGCTTTGCTGTTCTGTGAGAGGGTAGGGTAGGGAGGGTGGGTTAGTCTTCCCATGGAACTGGGGCAAGGATTGGGGAGGGACAGATGGACTCTGGGGATTTGTGGGTGTGTGGTTGAAACTACAATGCTGGGAATGATGTTTTGGCAAATATGGCAGGGGCAGGTTACTGGTTTAAGGTGTTGGATGTGGGGGGTATGTGAGACAGGTTATATTTATGGCAGGTTTCTAGGAGTGTATAGGATTCATCTTGTCATAGTTTGTTGTATCATGGGTGGAGCTCACATAATGTGGGAGGTGTTGGATTCCCATCCAGCAGAGTCCTTCTATGATCTCAAATAGAGTTGTGGGAGACTCTTGAGAAGATAGGCAGTGACTAATAGGGGAGGACAGGCCAGTATGTTAAGCCCCCAATGTTGTTGCAAGTAACTACGAATCTGGCCCTCCAATGAGTTAAGCTTGGTGGATACCGTGGGTCCCGAGGAGAGGGGGAGCGAGGAATAGAATAGATGGAACATGGGACATTTTTGGGATTTTGGAATTGTTCTACATGATCCTGCATGGATTGATACAGTCCCCATGAAACTTCATCAAAATCTATAAAAGTGTACAGTCCAAAATGTAAACTGCAGAGTAAATCAATGATCATGGTTAATAGCAATGTTTCAATATTTGTACATCAATTGTAACAAATGTACCATCCATATGTAAAATGTTATTAATAAGGTAAAGGGGGAAAGGGAGAGGATGTTGGGTATATGGGAGTCCCCTATATTCTGTCTATAACTTTTCTGTAACCTAAAGCTTCTTTGAAGACAAAATACAAAAAAAGACATTGGGTAAATAAATGGAAGCAAATGTCATTGTACATATAAGACAACAAAACTTACAGTATTGAAAGACATAATGTTAAAATTTTTTAAAATTTTTACATTTTTATTTTTTAATTATTTCAAACTTTAAAAAATTTTGTATTTTATTTTTAAAACCATCATTATTATAACATTTTCCTTTTAATCATATTCAGTTATCTTGTTAGCTTCAATTTTGAAGATGTTTTGGATCACAGACAGGTTACAACTGTGGCAGGGGAGGATTATTGGTGCAGGGTGTCAGAGATGGGATATGCATGGGAGGAGATTCACCTGGGGCATACCTACAAGGCATATGAATGTGTTCAATTGTTCATGGGGCATTGCCACATTGGGTGGAGATCCACACAAAAACCCATCCTGGTGAGCTCCACTACATTCTTTAATGGGACAGCAAGAATCCCTTGAGTAAAGGGGCAATGAGTATTGAAAGAGGACGGACCATTGATGGGCTCTTGATTGTGATGACTGATGACTGTACTTATGAACCTTTGCCTACAAAATTGAAACTTAGCATAGTTTTATAGATTGCCTGAGTGTTACCTCCTGAGAGCCTCCTTGTTGCTCAAATGTGACCTTTCTCTAAGCCAAAACTCAGCTTAGCTTATAAATGCATTAACTTCCCCCTAGCATGGGGCATGACTCCCAAGAATAAGCCTCCCTAGCACAGAGGAATGACTACAAGAACCAACTAGCAATGCAATTGGAAGAAGACCTTGACTGAAAGGGGGAAAGGGTAGAGACAAATGATTTTATATTGCTAAGAGACTGCAAAGTGAGTCAGGAGGTCATTTCAGAGGTTATGATTATGCACATCTCAGCAGGAACTCATTGACTGCCAAAGTAAATATTACCACAAATTGCAGGGTTCTTGAAGGCTCTATGGGCAGGGCAGACAGCTCAGGAGTTTGGTGGGCACTACTTGGGAATTTATGCTCAACAGTGTGATAGAGTTGAACTTAGTTGTGTTTTCCCTACACAAGGCTCTGCTGTCCCTCTATTTGACCTGTAGTTAGTACTATAATTGATAGTTCTATGTCCAAGAGACTTAAATCTTTGGGCTTTCCATGTGCCAGTTGGGCCCTGAATCTTAACAGAGTTGCAACACCTACTCTCCAGTTCATTGGACTCATGCAGGACAAGTAACAAGGAGATGATGACTGACAACAACCATCTCAATGAACAGAGAGAGTCTGCAACTGGAAGCAAGAAAGTCCCATCTATCTGCCCCATGGGATCTAAGCCCCCTTTCAATTAGAGGTGGAGTGGGCATCACCATTACAGAATCCACAGGATTGGGGAATGGACGATGGAATAGAGTAGACTTACAGTTGTTTACTGTAGACTTGTGATCCTAGCAATGGAAGAAATTTTATCATGAATGTGGAGGCAGTGGCCACTGGAGGTTATGAGAGGTAGAAGAGGGAAAAATGGGTGTAATTTGGGGGCTTTTTCAGGACTTGGGAATTATCCTGAATGACATTGCAGTGACAGATATATATCTTGTAATAACATGCAAAAAGGTGCAGGAGAGAGTGTAAGCTACAATATAAACTATAATCATCATTTAGTAGCAATGCTTTCAAGATGTGTTCATCAGTGGTGGCAAATGTAGCACACTAATGAAGGATGTTGTTCATATGGGAAAATGTGGGAGGCTAGGGAGTGGGGCATATGGAAATCCCTTATATTTTTAATGTAAAAATTATGTAATCTAAGTACTGGTACTGAAAATACATCATAACTAAATAAATATATTTGCTTTTAACTATGTTAAAGTTGTGTATTCAAATATATAATAAAGTGGAATAGGGTTGTTTGGCAGTGGATATGGGTAATAGTGGTGCAGGGATGCGAGTGGTGTCAAAGGTGCTAGACTATGAGTGTGAGCAGGGTGGGGGTTTGGGTTGGATTATCCATGGACAGAAGGGAGGGCTGGAGGAAGGAACAGGTGAATTCTGAGAAATTGTAGGACTGTGGTTACAACTACAATGGTGGGAATGTTTTTTTTAACAAATACAGCAGGGGGTTATTGGGGGTAGGATTTGGGAAAGGGTGCACCTGAGGCATGCATCTATGGAATACGAAAGTATTTATCTTGTCATAAGGTGTTATCTCTTTAGCTGGAGTCCCACACAATAAACAAGAAAATATTAAACTCCCATCCTGGGGAGTCCTGCTAGGTTCTCAAGTAGAGGGGCAAAAGTCTCTTGTGAAGTTATGCAGTCACTAATAAAAGAATAAAGATCAGTATGTCAAGCCCTCAATATTAATGCATGTAACTATGAACTGTTTCTTCAAAAATTGCAAGATTTTCTTTTGCAAAGATTGAAGGGAAGAATCGATGGAGTATGGGGCATTTTTAGGTCATTGGAATTGTTCTGCATGATCTTGCAATGACAGATACAGGCCATTATGCATTTTGTTAGAACTTATAAAAGTGTACTGTACATTACAATGTGTGGAGTAGAGATTCTTAAATAGGAGATGGATTACAGTAGACTGAATGGAGATTTTCACAGAAAGGTGTGCATTTCCCAGCCTGAAACCATGCTCTTTCCAAGTTAGGGTGTCTTAAGGTGGGTCATTAAGTGTTTCCCACTCTGCAATAGAGGATGAATTGCTCTCAGTTTCTTCTGCCAGCTCTCCTGACTGTTCAGTTTCACCAGCTCTTACCTCAGCCTGTTTGGCTCCTGTTTCTTCTCTTCCAACTTATAGTGCAGGTGTTGACAGATTTATTCACTTTCTTTTACTTCCTTCTTCATGGCCACCATCAAAATCTATTGCAACTGCTGGTGCCACTGTCTGGATTGACATAGTGCCGAAGGTGGCTGCTACCTCTTCAGCATCTCCTCCTAGAAGATGTGGCAGCTGAATCCACCCTTCATGCCACACTGTGTGCTCCAGGACAACCTCCAAGGAGGAGAAGACATGGCAGCAGGTCACACAGTGGAAGCCTTGCCCCCTGGTGAGAAACCAGTCCACAGACCCTGCACAGGGCCTCTCTTTCTCCTTCGCCTGGATGGTGGGTTCAGGGGTACATGCCTCAGCAACTCCTGGAAGGTATCCTAGGGGTAGCCAAGACTTGGTGCTGGTTATACTGGTGGGGGGATGGCAAATTCTATTGTGCTCTCTTTGGAGAGCTCAGTCTGACATACTAGAATGCTTTCCCCATGGGTGAAAATTTTGTGATTTTGGTTTGCCACTCAACAGCTACCCCCTTTATCATGTGCACCTTGGTAATACATGCACACCTGACCCATTGATGATCTGAAGAAGATGTGTAGCTTGATGAATTTGCTGTCTGCTCAGATGAAGCTGAGGAAGAAGACCTCCCTAATATCTTGGAATCTTACTGAGCTTGGAACTTGCTGATTTCAATAATGTAGGCTGCTCAGAACCATCCATTTGGTTTGAAGTCTCTGCAAAGAGAGAGTTCTGAGCTCCCTGAGCCCTGAGGTCCTAAGCTACAATCCCAGGGCTCTGGTCTCATGCATCCCTGTAGGCATCTCCATCCCTATCATCTCCCAAATGTGTGTCACATTGATTATTCCTCCTTCTTTGGGGATACTGCTGTGTACAATGTCCTGAGCACAATTATATTAATGATAATATTGCCTTATAGCAATGGTTTTACTCTTTGAAAATGATGTAAAACTTACTTGGATTTTATGTTTCTAATTGGAGATCCTTCCAGTTTAATTTTCTTTTTATTTTGGCATTTGCTTTTTTAATGCCAATTGAATTTTCTCTGTTAAAACATGGAAATGGCCCCATATTCCTGAACATTTGTAATACGTGAATCTCTGAAGTAAGTTTTCTATATAATTAATTTTCTAAGTAAATTTCAAGTGGGAATACTCAAACAGGATACATCGTAATCTCTTTTTATCCTAATTTATAAGGAAATCTAATATGGAATGAATCATATTTAGAGAAAATTTGTATATTTTGTTAAGGCTCTTACAGGTCTTCTTTTTATCTCTATTAACAAAGCAACAAAAGAAAGTTAAAATTGACTCTCTCAGAACAGAATTTCCTCTTAATATGTCCTTATTAGATTATCCCCTTCAGGGTGAAGGTAGAAAATAGATGTCCATGTCTGAAAGTTTGGATTTCCCAAACTTCAGATGACCATGACACAAAAACCTTAAAGAAGTTTTGTGGGACCACAGTGATGTTAGCCTAAGGATATCCATAGGTCTCTGCATAACAGGGAAGGATTGGTGAGTACATGTTGAAGAAAGAAAAAATGGAAGCATAAGTTTTTTGGTGGCAGGGCATGGAGGAATGTGAAAATTCAGCAAGAAACATAGGATAGAGAGGCAGAACCTCCAAAGACGGTGTTAGAGACCAGGTAGAAGACCAATAGAGAAAAGCATTGATGAGCCATGGGAGAGCAGCACAGGGAGCATCATAGGAGTGGGGAAGGGGAAACTGATTGGGGAAAGAGTACACAAATAGGAATTGTAGCAGAAGATCAATTTAGGGGAAGCAGGAATTAAAACTGTGGACCTAAATTGAGGCTATATTCTTATAGGCTGTTAGCTTCTTTGAAAGAGGTGGAGAGAAATAGAGAAGTTCCCGAGCTCAGGATGGGTCAGTAAATCTCAAAAGGATAGAGATTCCTGGAATGAACATGGGATTCTCTGCTCCATCATACCACCCACTCCCATAACATCTTGTCAATTTTTTTTCCTTAATTCCTCCAAAATGCTTTCAATCTCATTAGAAAATTTTATGAAATGAAGTATGAATCTCCTAACCCCTCTTTCCCAGGCCCATCCTTCTCTATCCCAGTTGCCTACTCAGTTTATCCTTTACTTTTCATTTATATAAAGCAGTTAGATTACAGATTTGATAATTGGGTCACTTGCCTATGCCTATTCTGGAAAACCCTCAGATTCAAGGTAGAATTTTTGTGTTGACTCATTCACTTACCCCTCATTTATCCATTCATATGTTAATTGTCTACCATATCCTGGGAAATAATTCCCAGTGAAAGACTCAGTGAGCTTCATCCCTTCAGTCCAAATGCTTTATTTTCTTTCCTTTAGCCCACTGGGAAATATGTCCAAGAGTAATCAGGGGAAATCTGACCCAAAAGAAATCTGACCCCTTCCAACACAGCTCTCATCAATCAGAGGCAATTTTCCTTCCATCCTTACCTAAAGGCTTAAAAGCCTCTTTATTCAGATCACTGTTTTATCTTGTCTCAGTGGATGTGACTCAAGAACATCCTCAGAAGTATTTTTATCCCTCCTCCTAGTTGTAGGTGATGTCCCAACCTCTCCCAAGATGGGGACTCTGATTTAGTCCTGAATATCCATGAACTGGCAGCCAAAATTGCTCTCCCACAGGCAGATTATAGATTGCCAACCTCATGGGGGAGCAGATATGATCTGAATGAGTGCCAAGGCTTACAGTATCTCTTGTGTGACATCATCATTGACATAACTTAGTTCTATGTGCCCAGCTTGACACTAAACAAGGTAACATTTGTTGAAGTAGGGGATTGGTGGTGGTGAGACAGAGATTTATAATAAACATGAATTGAAACTTCTCCCTGCCCTTAAAGAAATGGCCATCCATTGAGGTAGAGTGACTGGGGAGCAAGCAGGGACTGATAACTAAGTATGATTGGACTGTGGTTTCCCTAAACTTCTCATTTGACTCTGGTTTAAACCTGTTTCTCCAGCGCTAGTCACAAAATATCCTTTCAGAACCACTATTGGTTTCCTTTGCCTCTGAATATTCATAGAGTTTATTCCTTCTGACTAGAAGTCTTTCTTTCCCCTCCTGTCCCCTGGCTCAAGCTGCCTCAGAGACACATGGTGTAGAGAATTGACCTCCTGCATTTTTGGCCCAGCTCCACCCCTTTCTGGTCATGTGATCATAGACATTTAATCTGACTTTTGTATGCCTTACTTCCCTCATCTGTAAAATAGGGAGTACTCTATCAATTGCATAGTGTTGTAAGTGGGATGCAATAGGCTAATATATGTGAACTCTGAAGTGAGTGGTTGGTATGGAAAAAGACCAAGTGAATGTCTGCTGCTATTGTTATACTTAGGCCACAGCTTACTGAGCATGAACTAACTAGGTGATTTTCCTGCTTAATGTTTTCAGACCACCCAGTTATCTCCCATTATGGCACTAATCATGGTTGATGGGAGATTTTAGACATAAATCTGTCTCCTTCAAATATACTGTAGCAACTTGGGGCTAATGACCAGGTCTAATTCATCATTGCAGTTCCAGAAAATATGACAGTGTCTGACACATAGTGGGTACTTGATATACATTTGCTCAATCAACAAATGCATGGCAACTTCTCCAAAGGACATAGCCATCATAGGTATCCAGTTGTGTGATCTGGATCCTAGAAATGCCATCACTCAAATGTGGAACCTCGGTCACTGTTGTTTCATCTTACTGATGCTGAGATCCAGGAAATGTAATTTTGAAAGTCTTTAGCACCTTGACATACTTCCCTTTGGGGCCTATGGAACAGGGTCATGATTGTCCTCACAATAAAAGGACTGAGCTGAGATCACCTGTCTGGGAGGATTAGGAGGGCACTCAGGTAAAAAGCCATTGTTCTCTGCTTGAGTCAAGCCTCCATATTTACTCTGCAGGCCACTTGCTGACATGAGAGTGGATTGCAGATACAAGAGTAAGTCCAGTTGAGTGCAGCTGAGCCTGGAACAGAGCAGAAGAGCCTCAAATTGCCAATTTGAAAAGTCATGAGTGCAATGAATGTTGTTTTAAACTTCTACATTTGGGATTCAGTTGCTATGCAGCCAAAAGATAACTAAAACAATTTTTTACTTGACCCTGTTACTCTCCAAACTTTGAGAGACCTTCTCCTAGTCATTTCATGTTCAAGAGCATCTGGCATAGCATCTGACGTATAGACCTTATACAGAAAATCTTTGTTCACTGATTGTATGAATTAATGATCAATATTTATAGGTGTGAATCTGTGCATAAAATTATATGTGCAATAAGAATTTTTTCATGATATTTCTTTAAGTAAAATGAAACTCCATGTTGGAAGTGCCTGTTTACCAAATGGTGGACATTATTTCTTCATAGACTTCCCCCCACTGCCTATGGTTCTGCAATTTTCTCCAGGTTACAATGAAGTACCAAGGCACTGGGGAAGAGGTTTAACACACCCCTTTTCCTGAAACATTGCCTCTGCCGTTTCCATGCCCTGTTTGAGCACAGGCAGCTTGTCAAGGTTGGGAGCATCATTAGAAGATTTGGCTCCCTAGGTTCACCATTTCCCTCTGAATTGTTGCCACCTACTGCAGGTCACTATCAATAAACAATGCCCTGTCCTTTCACAATGTTTAGGACTCTCCATTCCCAGTCCAACCCACCTTCCCCCTCAGTCTCCAGTTCGCTCAGTGTGACCACTTCAATGAGATGATTATGAAACAAACCTGAAGATCCATAAATTTTTGGAAGATTCTGCTTTGTAGAGCCCAATAACCTCCTTGAATTAGATAAGGAAAGAAGAAAAATAGAGGAAGATGTTATCTTCAGTTTGTTTTCATAAATAATCTTGCCATACATTTTCAAAAGGCTATGCAGAAAAAACTTCAATTGGTTCTCCTAAAAGTTGCAAGATAAAAAATTAGAGGTTTCAAATTTGTCATAATCTACAGGGAAGGATGCAAAGAGTAAATGGAGAGAGTAATAACTCCCCATCCATTGCTAGTGATATCTCCACTTTCACACTTCCCCTTGGAAGTCACTGGAAATACTACATAGGAGCACACCAAGATGGTGTCAGTTTAGGTGGGAACTCCTGAGCTGTCTCATAAAAAATGGCTGAGAAGGGGCAAAATCCTACCCAAGTGAGCTGTTTTGGGAACCCACAGAGGAAAAGGTTTCATGGCATCAATCTGGAGGGAGCTGAACAAAAAGATAAAGAGCCCAAGGGAATAGAGTGGATTTCTCACCCCTGTGGTGGGAAATGGCAGGTGAGTAACCCCCACCCCCAAAGCAAAAAACCTCTGCAAACCCCCTGACTCACACAAACCACAGAGTGGAAGGAGCATTCTCTGGGAGGAAGAGGGTTCTGGTGAAAGGTGGAGAGGGGTTTCCTTTCTGTATGTTTGGTTATGTGGGTCCCCTTTGAACTTTGGGGAGCATGCCAGCTGGCACTGAGGTGGCCCTGGGAATATGGGAGAGGGGAATCTAGCAGGCAGCATGTCAGACACAGCCACCTTGGGAGAGAGGAACTTGGGTGGCGAGAGGGCAGAGATAAGCAACTGAACAGTACTGTACTGAAAACTCAAATTTCTAACTCCCCTAATGGAGGCAGGCCATAAGAAGACTCAATAAGCTTTCAAGAATCAATTTGGGATCCCCTGTGAGGAGGAGGGATCTGGAAGAGGGTCAAGAGTGGTTTCTTTGTAGTGAGTTCAGTTACCAGAGTCCACTTAGAATATCAGAAGGGACCTCAACCTGACCAGGAGAGTGGAGTGGATACCTTCTCACACAGGCTGTCATGCCCAACTGCCCGGGGAGAGAAAGCAATTAGAATAGAAAGGGGGTGGGGACAGACAGGTGCCGAATTATCAGGACTCTGGCCAACTGCAAAGATTCTAACGTGCCTGAGGGAAAGTGGGAAGATAGGACAATTCCCAAGTCCCGAAAAAGCCCCTGTATTAAAACTGATTTCCCTCACCCTACTCCCAGAGTGTCCAGTGGCCACTGGCTCCACATTAATGTTGTAATTTCTTCCATTGTTTGAATCACAATATGTCTATAACAGAATACCAGTAAGTCCCCTCTCGTCCATAGCTCTTCCACCAATCCTGAGGAGTCTGGGATGGTAATGTCCACTCCACCTCCACCTGAGAGGGGCCTTACATCCCATGGATAAGATGGATGGGACTATCCCACCCACAGCTGCAGACTCTCCATTCCATGGGATGGTTGTTGTCAATCATCATCTCCCCACCAGGTGTCCTGGGTGAGTCCTTTGAGCTGTAGAGTAGGAGTTGCAGCTCCACCATGATTCCAGGCCCAGCTCACATATGGACAGCCCAAAGATGTCAGTCTCTGAAGGTACACTTGTAAACTCCAGCACCATGTATAGGTTTGAATAGAAGGGACAGATGAACCATATGCAGGGAAGACATGTTGGAGTCCAACTCTGTCATTCTCAGGAGCACAGATTCCAAAGTACAGACCACTGAAAAGGCACCAAACTCTGTAACCATCCACCCTGACACAGGACCTGGGTGTCTCCAGAGCCCTCAGGAGCCCCTCTAATTGGGGTGATATCCACTTTGGAAGCCTATGAGGTGCTACTGAGATGTGCATAAGTGTTACCTCTGGGATGAACTCCTGACTCACTTTGAAAACTCTTAGCCATATGAACTCATTTGTCTTTACATTCCCCCCCCCCCTTTATTTGAGTTTTTTTTTCCAGTTGTATTGCCAGTTGGCACTTGGTAGTAATCCCTCAGTGCCAGGGAGGCTTAACCCTGGGCGTCATGTCCCAAACTGGGAGGAAGGTAATGCATTCATATGCCGAGTTTGGCTTAGAGAGAGGCCACATTAGTGCAACAAGGAGGTTCTCAGGAGACAACCCTTAGGCAATCCATAACAATAGGCTATGTTTCCATTTCAAGAGCAAAGACTCATAAGGCTAGTCATCAGTAACAAGGGCCCATCAGTGGATCATCCTCCTTTTCCAGACACTGCCCCAGCACATGGGGAACTGTTGCTGCTCCCTTCAAATATGTGGCAAAGCTCTCTAGGATGGGAATTCAGTATTCTCTCACTTATTGAGTGATTCCCCACCCACTGTCACCATGCCCGATGAACATTTGAACAATTTTATATACCATGTATGTATGTTCAGGTGAACTTCCTCCCATGCACCCCCCATCCCTAACACACCCCACCAATGATCCTCTCCCACCCCAGTTGTAACCCTTCTGTGATCCAAAGCTTCTTTAAGATGAAGCCAATACAGCAGCCAAATACAATTAATAGGAAAAGGAAATAATAGTGATAAGTTTAAATGTAAGTGATAAATTATATGAAAACTGAAAAAAAAAACTAAAAATAAAATAAAATTAAAAGATTGGGATATTCAAAAATTTTTAAAAATTAAAAAAGAATTTTTTTTGACATTTTGCCTTTTATCACTGCAATATCTGGTGTCAACTCTGTACTGTGGCACCTTCCCCCTCTCACTCCCCAGTGTCCAACTATTCTTGATTTTGTTTTCTTTTTTCTTTTTTTTTTAATAATAATTTTATTTTTTATTTTTTAAAATTTACTTAGATTACATAAATTTACACAAAAATTGTAGGTATTCTCATATGCCCCACCTCCCACTCCTCCCACAACCTCCCACATAAACATCCTTCATTAGTGTGGCACATCACCATCAATAGATATACACATCTTGGGGCTTTGCCACTAAGCATGGACCATAGTTCACATTGTAGACCACACTCTCTCACACATATTTCTGCATGTTTTATAATGGTATAAAATGGCCTATATCTCTCATTGCAATGTCACTCAGGATAATTCCCATGTCCCAAAAAAGCCCC
>JAQZBX010008883.1:0-47180 GCA_029593785.1 Cabassous unicinctus | reverse complement strand
GGAC
Source organism: Cabassous unicinctus (assembly GCA_029593785.1). Classification (NCBI taxonomy): domain Eukaryota; kingdom Metazoa; phylum Chordata; class Mammalia; order Cingulata; family Chlamyphoridae; genus Cabassous; species Cabassous unicinctus. Next base: position 47,176 of record JAQZBX010008883.1, on the reverse strand, counting down.
ACTTGGGTTGCTTCCAACTTTTGGCAATTGTGTGTAATGCCACTATGAACATCGGTGTGCAAATATCTGTTCAAGTCACTGCTTTCAATTCTTCTAGATATATTACATACTAGTAGAGGGTTTGCCAGGTTATATGGCAATTCTGTACCTAGCTTTCTGAGGAACTTCCAACAGTCTTCCACAGCAACTGCACCATTTTACATTGCCAACAGCAATGAGTATTTCTATTTTTCCACATCCTCTCCAACACTTGTAATTTTCTTTTTTTTTTAACAGTAGCCGTTCTAGAGGGTGTGAAATCGTATTTCATTGTGGTTTTGATTTGCATTTCCCCAAAAGCTAATGATGTTGAGCATCTTTTCATGTGTTTTTAGCCATTTGTATAGTAGGTTGAGTCTTAATAATGTGATTCTTAAACACATTAAAGTTTTAGACCCATTAATCGGTAGCAGATGTTTTCAACCCTGGCTGTACATTAAAATTACATATGTACTTTAAAAATACCCATGACAATTAGAGCAATGGTTCTCAACCTTGCTGCACTTTAGCATCACCTGGAAAGCTTTTAACAAGCCCCATGCCAGGCCCTACCCCATGCCAATTAAATCAGGGTCTCTAGGAGTGGGACCCTGGCATCTGTTTTTTTTCAAGTTCTCTAAGTGACTTCAATATGCAGCTAAGGTTGCAATCTACTCTTCTAGAGATTCTGATTTAACTAATTTGGTGTGAATCTTAGGTAGTAATAATTTTTAAATGCACTCCAGGAAATTTTAATATGCAGCCCTGGTGTCATTTATACCTTTTCTGAACTTTCCCCAATGTAGTCACTGATACCCTTCAGCCTACAGGTTCAGGCTTGCTTCTTTCTCCCCCTCCAGACCCAAGCTATTCACAACCAAGGCTGGCAGTAATCTGAAGCTTCCAATGCATGAGAACTTATATGTATACCCAGAGGTAGATATCTAACCCTTGATTTTCAAAGCCAATCCCATGAACAAATCCATCATTTATTCAAAAAATGTATGTCAAACACCCAATATTTGTCAAATACTCTGCAATGTGCTATGGATACAATGAGAAATAAGATATTGTTCCTGACACCTCAAGAAGCTCATAGATTTATAGGAGCAAAGGAGGGAGATATATATGCAAACAAAGTTACAGAAGAGAGTAGTAATTATTACAATGGATGAGGGAACAAAGAACTGTGGGAACCTAGATAAGACAGTGACTAAATGTACCTTAGAGAGTCATGGAGGTCATATCTGAGGAGATGCTATTTAAGCTGTCTTCTTTCCATGACACAAAACACCTTCTACTATGTGATTTTTGTCTAACTTATCTCTTGTCACTTTTGCCTTGAAAGTGAAAGCCATACTGAATTCCTTTCAATTCTTTGAATGCCCCCCACTCTCTCAACAAGTCTTCAATTTTTATTTATTCCCTTTTTCTAGAATGTTCTTCCCATTATCCCCACTTGCACTTCCTAACTAGGATTTGCTTAGCTTTTACTTTCACAAACAGGTCCTCCCTGAAATCCTGGATGATGATAAATGTCTTTATTGTACATCTATGTACCAGCATGGAATGTACTAGCTTCTTTTATAGCATACATGCACTTTATTTCTTGTCTGTGACCCCTCAAGCCTGTAATTTTCATGAAAGTTGGAGCAAGAGCTGTCCTGTGTACCCTGAGTCTCCTCGGTCCAGCACAGTTTCTGAGACTACTGAAATCATGGACTAACTTTCAGGAACAGGGCACAATACATGCAAAACTATAATGGCATGGAATTTTTGGCATATCCTAGGAACAACAAAACTTTTTGATGGCCAAAGTATAGGATAGAAAAGGGAAGCACTCCAGAGATGGGTTTGAATAAGTAGGTAAGTAAGTGCCTTATATGTAATCCTAAGTGATCTGTAGACAGTGGAAGCCAGGGAAGGTTTTAAGGGGGAGGGTTGTACAATTTGGTTTATCATTCAGGACAGGCACTCTGGGAGTAGTGTATAGGATGGACTAAAAAAGAAAAGACTAATTTAAAGGAGCACAGTTAAGAGATGTTCCAGTATCACAGGTGAGAAATGATGAAGGCTTCCCTGAAGTAATGAAGTGAGGGGGTTCCATTCAAAAGGCATTTTTGAGAGAGATTCTATATTACTTGCTGACTAACTATATGCAGAGGTGAATGTGAAAGATGATTCTATGATCTAGCTATGTGGTAGGCTGGTTGGGGAAGTATGGAATATAGGAGAAAGGAGCCAGTTTCAGGGGGAAAATTGAGCTCAGTTTTAAACATTCTGTAAGTACCATGAGCCTGTGGGTATCAAGATGGAATATTTTATGCTGTTAGAAATGCATAAAATTCTTTGCTTGTACCTTAAAGATTATGGATGTGGCACATATTGTCCAATTGACTATGTTGACTTCCAATTTGTGTACAAAAAGGCAGACTTTGGAAACTGATAGTGCCATATTGATTTAATGCTTTGTGCCACTTTGGACCACAATTGACAATCACAATAACTACTTCAAGGGATAGTCACCATTAAAATTATTTTCTGGTTATTTTCTTTGGTTAGATACTTACACCTTCCTCCACCCCATTCAGCTTCAGAGGTGGTAACAATTTTATTATAGGTAGGGGTGCTGTTTGTTACTTTCTCATTAAATTGTGAGTTCCATGCCTCCAGTAAGGAAGTATGCCTTATTCTTAGAGCCAGGTATAGTAGGAACTCAAATTATTAGATTAATGGATGAATAGATGGATGAATTTATTACCTGATGGAATCGATTTGGGATACGTTCTGGAGCTAATCAACTAGGAATTAAAATCCTTGTATTCCACTACACAAATACATAAGCAACTTTTTAGTGAGCTATTGATAGAAGCAACACAGAGAGAAGTGATTGCCATAAGCAGTTTTTAAATGGCCTTTTGATGTATTGTTTTCTCTTGGCGATAAGTATGATAGCCTGTAAGGAACCATCCAGGGAATTTTAAAGCTTAGAGCTATCAAAGGTTATATGTTTCTTCCATTTTTTTTTTTTTTTACCAGGAGGTCCCAGGGATCGAACCCAGGTCCCTCCATATGGGAGACGGACGTCCAACTATTTGAGCCACATCCGTCTCCCTATATGTTTCTTGATACATTAATCTTTGATGTTTTAGGATGAAAAAGAGGCATTCTAATTAATTGTATTGAAAACTCACTTGCTTGGTACTATTCTAGAAGATGGTAGGTGAGTGACTTTTGTTTTAGGAAGATAACTTTTTAGACCATTTGAAAAGGCTCTGGGAAAAGAAATAATTCCAGTTGGTAGAGGAGAGATGATGAGGGAGGGTCTGAAATAATAAGCAGTGAAATGGAGAGAGCACATTCATTAATTCATTCATTTATCAAATATTTATTCACTGTATTATACTAGTATACTGGAAATGCAATGGTGACCCAAACCAGACAGTTTCTACCCTCAAAGAATTTAAAGACAAGTGGAGAAGATGCAAATTACAAAAATCACTTTGTAAATGTAAAATTGCAACTGTGATGAATGTGATATGGGACAGGGAAGGTCAAACTGAAAAGAAGTAAAATTGATTAAATTATTTGGTTGTTTTGGGTATCAGGATAAATAGAAGATGTTTTCTGTTCTTGAAATAATATTTAAAATGCCATCAAAGAAGATGGATGAAGGTGAAAAACTGTGGAACATATTAAAATGACCTTTTACCAAAAGTTGAGATCAATAAGCCATGAATTGTAAATTCTGATTTTGTAATTGATTCCTCTTGCTTTTCATTGTCACCATTCAATTGGAATAATGGTACTGTGCTGGTGAGATACAATTTATTCGAGGTCTCTCTTTCCATTTTGATTTTTTTTCATTCAGATGTTGCAAGAGCAATTGAATTACTGGAAAAATTACAGGAATCTGGAGAAGTACCAGTGCACAAGCTACAATCCCTCAAAAAAGTGCTGCAGAGTGAGTTTTGTACTGCTATTCGAGAGGTATGACACTAAGATTTTAATAACTATATTCAGCCATATGTCTTCTGAGGAGGAAACATGTTTTTTCCCCACACAAACAGTTTAAATAGTTAAGATTGGAGCTACATCTTAATTTTCTCTTTTTAGCTCCTCTGACAGATGATAAAATATGATTTAGTCTGCTAAATTCTTAAATTAGATACAGTCAGGATTTGTACATTCCTACAAAACTAAATGTTGATCTTAAGGTACCAGTGAAGTGATGCGTGTAGTCTAAACTATTTAGTGAATACAGGAAACCACCTGGAAATTCAGGTAGAAACAGTCATACCAAATGGGAGCTGAGCTTTTCTTAGATGAACTCTCAACTAAATCTTTCACAGGTAAATCTGAAAGAGTTACCTCCTACTAACTTAAGTTATTACAGTTTTCCAAACATTACTTTCTAATACAATAATGGAAAATTTCCAAAGTGGCTGATGTCCCCTTCAAAAAAATTTTTTATAATGCTTTCCTGGCTAATGGTTTCAAGAAACTTAAGTCAAAACAAATCTGTTGAAAAAGCTATTTGAATTTTATTTTGATTTGGGGAGGAATTATCTGCTCAATTAATGAAGTTAATTGGTTACTAGAGAGTTTCCGAACAATATATATGCTATATTAGTTTATTCAGCAATCCCATTACTCCTTCCCCATCAGTAGCTAAGTAATAGTTCTTTAATTAGAATTTAGAATCCATAAATCCAGCATATCTTCCTTGTTAGATGTCCCCAAAGATGAATTCCCCACTGTCATCCTGTCCAAAGCCAGTTTAGCTCAATGACTGGCTGGAGAGGTTGTTATTGCAGAGGGCATACACCTACCACACAATGCTTATATCAGTCTTCCTCCTACTTTGCATCTCCACTTGTGGCTAATGCACATTCTTTGCCTCAACAATCCTAGCTTATGTGTAGTTCCTAGTTAGAAGAGACACAGGTGACTTAGGAAGAGGCATACAAAACCTCTCTCACTGCAGACTTAAGGTATAGCCTACCAAATGCAATAACTTGGACTCTGCAGGGTTTGACTTAGACTGCTCTTGAGCTTAATCTTAATCAGGTGAAATCGGTCAGTATTTAATATTCATTTATGCTGAGCACAGACTGAGTAAGTAACCCTAATTCCATCTCCAAGTTTTAACCAATGAATTTGACCAAAGACTGAAGAGAGATTTCTCAAAGTGTGTGAACTTGCTGCCCTCAGCAACCCCTCAGTGGGAGAGACATAAGGTATCTGGAAACACCGTGGGCCTTCTCTAGGTTAAACTCATGTAGTGCCTCTGTAGACCAAGGCTAAATCCTCTATACACGCCATTCTTTCTTCACAGGGTGCTACTCCACCGAAATTTGGGCTGGCTGACTTCTTTTTGATTCTTAGAATTCTGCTTTCCATAGAACTAGCTAAGTCTAAGACACATCAGTTATTTATCTCTGCTCACTGGAGGTAGAGCTCATTAATGTGAAGGGTCTACCTTCATGAAACTGACATTCCAGTGGGAGAAAATACTTATAAACAAATATATTTATAATATCAGAGATCAGCAAGACCATTGAGAGAAATAAAGCATGATTAGGGGGACAAAGATAAAGCTCTTTTAAGTTAAGGTGGTTCGAAAAAAGGCCGAAATGGAGTAATGGGACGAGTCATGCATGTATCAGGGAGAAACAGAATTCTAGACAGAGGAAACCTCAAGTGAAAAGACCCAAAGTCAAGAATGAACTTAGTCCATGGAAGGAACCTTCCAAAAAGCTGTATGTTTGGAGTAGAATAAGCAAGGTAGACTCCCTGGAGGCAGCAGTAGAGCAGATATCAGAATGCCCCTTACCACGTGGCAAGAACTTTGGATTTTACTCTAAGGGTGATAGGAATCTCTTAAAGAGTTTGACCTGGCCTGATTTGGTTTTTAAAAGGTCTGGCGACTGTGATGAGAATATAATTGTGGGTACAAGAGTAGAAACAATAGAGACACATAGAAAAGTAATTGAATAGATCATGTGAGAGATAATAGAAGCTTGGACAGAGTTTAAAGCAGTGCAGGTAGTGGAAGTGGTCAGATTTGAGATGTATTTTGAGGATAAAGTAAAGAGGAATTGTTGATGTATTGATTATATCGTGCATGAGAGTGAGAGAAGAATCAATTGCTTCCTAGCTTTGGGTTTGAACAACTGGAAGAATGGCAAGATAATATGATGGGAACCTTTGGGAGTGTACTAGGTTTGGAGAAGTCTATCCAAGAGCTCTGTTCTGGGCACAGTAAATTGATAATATTTAGATACCCAAATAGATATCAGTTGGCAATTGGATCTAAGTCTGAAGCTTGGGTTAGAGTTTGGGTCTGGAGATATAATTGTGGTATAGCTCTCTGTTCAAATAAACTCTTTTACTTAAGAGTGTTGCTAAGAGTAATATTTTGATGATGTTCTTTCACCATTTATAACAAATGTTCCACAACGGTGCAGGGTGTTGGTGGTGGGGCAATTTATGACAATCCTGTATGGTATGCATGATTGTTTTGCAAACTCACAATTTATCTAATAAAACAACAACAATAACAACAACAAAAAGAGTGTTTCTAAGGAAAAAGAGAATGAGAATAAGAAATAAAATAAACATGGGACATAATATAGGTATTATAAATTTATCTTACAAACCCTACCAATGATTAAGGGTGGCATGTGAATCATTAGTGCTCCAAGGAAGTCTATAACTGGTCTTTAGGCAGTTCAACAATTTTAGTGGGAAAAAAGACATAATTTTATTTTACTTTTTTACAAATTTTACAAATTTTAGCTATAAGATTAATTTTATGTTTATAGAAAACTCATTATGTTCTCAGTAATAATTTTCTTAAAGGCAATGCAGGTAGTACAGAAATTCTTGTCATTTCATTTTGGCTAAAATTTTACACCACTTGTAGAGTATTTATATTTCTTAAGTCTGCAATTTTATTCATTATTCTTATTGTGTTGCTTTATATTTCCAATTCATTAAAACTGGATCAGTGGCACAACACTAGTTTATTGATTTTGGAAGTAATGGTAAAATAGAATTATATATATGACAATTCTGAATATTTTTAATCTGTCTAACAAGAAATGCTTCAATATAAATATAGACTATGTATATATGTTGCTGAACAGGAGAATCCATAAGTCAGTAAAGAAAAGTACAAGGAGAAAGTATAGTGATAAAAGATCTGAAAATTAAATATTATTGAACCAAGTTTCTTGGGTACTGACTGTAAGGCTAGCATGAAACCTTTGAAGTTTTGGTGTCTTTTTAAAATGATTCTGACAATCTCTGTGTTTAAATTATTTTAGTTTTTCAGAAATATTTTCTAGTTAAAGCTTTCCAATATGAAAATTACAAATTTCATCAGGAAAGGTGGAGAACAGAACAAAAACTACAGCAGCATCAATCTTAATTTCATTACCATGGCCAAAACAGATGCAGGTCACACCATTTCCCATAAGTTTGTAAAACCCAAATTAGGCTTTAAAAAAAGCATCTCCAGCTATAGCCCCAAATTTTACATTGCCTTACATTAGTGTAATCGTAATTATTCTTATCTGTTGAGGCAAGCACATATTTTGCTTTACATTTGGATGAAGCTACTGAATCAGCTCTTGTCATACATGCAGCACTTCTATGGGGAGAAAAGTTGGATGAAATTTGATTTTTATTTATTTATTTTTTTTTAGGAGGTGCTGGGGATTGAACCTGGGACCTCATACATGGGAGGCAGGTGCTTAACCGCTGAGCTACACCCGCACCCAAATTTGATTTTTATTTTCACTGAAAATGGATGTTAAATGAAATAGCTCTTGAATGCCAATCCACACAGCTTTATTCACAAAAAACAAATAGTGGTCAACACTACTTTCCTTGATTGCATTTTATTATTGAAAGATCTTGAAAAAACTGATCTGTAATTAAATAGCATCTACTCTATGCAAATATTTTTCAAAGTACATGGCAGAGAAATGCCTCTCTGTTCATCTGTAATCGTGGCTGACACACAATGGAACTTTTTTATAATAAGATTACTGGCTAAGAAGTAGAAAGTTTACCCAATTTTTTCAATGAGGAATGAAATAAAAATTTTTGTATTGCCTGTAAAAACCATTTCTGTGACTTTAAATGGCTTCCTCGAGTTTTAGCACTTATTAATTAGCTTAAATGGCCTAAAGTTATAAATTTAGGGTTGAAATATCAGGATTATAAAATGCTGATTTTGGATAAGAGGATTTACTTAGAGAATTGAATTTTGGTGCAAGTAGCTCAATTGCCAAGAGATATATTTTCCCCCAATGCTTGATATTCTTTGTTCCTCAGAGAAAGAAATCAATAATATCTAGTGATCATATATTAAAAGACATCCAATTTCTGTAACAGAACACAAATAAAATCTGTCTGCAACCAAAATAATAAAAAACAGATTTATTAATAATCTATTTACTTTCAGCATCTCCCAAGTTTTAAAATAGTTACGTTCCCTGCTTTTGAGGGTGATGTGTTCATTGACCTGGAGTGTGCTTTGCCGCTAACAGTGATCTTCTGTGAGGACTTGCTCCAAAACTTATGACTTCCATGTGCGTGTTTGAATTAAAAGTACCGAACCAAATAACATAGTCATGAAAACCTGCTTTCCTTGGCCAATCCTTGATGTTGTATGTTAGTACGTTCTAATATTGCAGAAATATAGAATATGAAAATAAACCAACCAGTCAGTGGTAGGGTTGTTCACAAATACTCCAGCTCTCCTCTCTCTCTTGTCATATGTTAGGAATGGATTTCCCCATCCTCTTTAAAGTTGCATGTAGTAATGACAACTGCTTTGGCTAACAATAGGAAATGTGAGTGGAAGTGGCATGTCCCACTTTTGTATGGAAGCCTCTGAGCCACTGCATGATTTGCCATGTCCCCTTCTCTTTGCCATAGAGACCAATGATGATAAATATTCTGTCATCCTGGTCTGTGGATTGAGAAAATGAGAAACATAGGTTCCAGCCAACCTTTGATGGATATGAAGCCTGAGCAAAATAAATATACATTTTTTTATCTTAACCACTAAGATTTGGGGGCTACTACACTGCACTATAACTCAGGCTATCCTTAATGGTGATATATAGTCATCAAGCCAGATTTACCTTGGGAAAGTTTATAAGCTGTGCCAACCCTCTAGCTGCTATAAAATGAAATTAATTTTTAAAAACTGTCATACTTTTATTAAACATTGTGGTAAATGTTTTAAAAATTACCTAAATTTGGTAGTACATTTATATATCTATGTCCATTAGATGCTTTACAAAGTTTAAAATTTAAGAAAATTGGGTTATAGATTTTATTTGCTTTCAGTTGATTTCACATTTGTTTTTACTCTCATGTTTTTGTTCCTGAGGATGGAACTCATTGAACTTCCAGAACTGCAATCTTGTTCCATTTAAATCTCACACCCTTTCTTTATAAAGTCTGTATGTCTATAAGACAAAGAAACTTACGGTACAGTCAAGATAGAATAAAGAGTGTGTATGTATATCAATGTATAGAACACATTTTTGACCTCTCTAAAATGTGTTTTGTCAGACTACTGTAATGGAATAATATCACCAGCCTTGCTGTGGTCCTGATAATTAGAGCTTATGTATAGAAAGCCACTAAAATAGTGACTGACACTCAATCAGTACACAATCAATGGGTGCTATTATCATTAGAGAGTAGGCAATCCCAAATTATCCTTAGATCTAGTGTTTGGGTGAAGTAGGAAATGGATTGTAGGTGGAAATAGAAATGGTAGTTTCTATAATATGGTTATAAGAAAACCCATAAGACTAATATATTGATATTCTTCCACATCATCAATCATTAAATCAAAATAAATTGAGCCTTTGTACCCTGATTCTACAACCATATGGGAAATAATATTATAACATGCATTTTTGTCCTTGATGCTGTTTTGAACAACATCTTAATTCATTATATGGATGTAAACAGAAGACAAATGTAATCAGCTTTATGGGAGAGCCAATAATTAGTTGGATGACAGAATATAGATTCAGAATTACCCTAAGGAAACATAAACTTGAGTCGATAGTGACAAAATGAGATGAAACATGGATACATAAACATAGAAAGAAGAGTTGGAGGAAGAGAAGGAGGAAAGAAGAGGAAGGAGGGAAGAAAGGAAGGGAGGGAGGGAGGAAGAAGAAGACTGACAAATGATGAGGAGGATTGCTGTAACTTGGCTGAATGTAGTGTAACGGAAAGAGCATTATGGAGTCAGAAAGAGCATTGACAATAGATTGAGACAAACCTGGATTCAAATCCATGCTTGAGCATTTAACTATGTGATCTCATATAAATTACTTAACTTCTATGATCTAAGTTTGGTTTATTCATTTTTAAACATAAAAAGAGACAATAATAACTTCTTGGGATTATTAGAAAGGTTAAATAAAATGAGAATATATATAAATACCTTGTGTAGCTAAAAGAATAAGTGATTAAGGAATGTAAGTTATTCTTATGACAATCTTTGTGGTTTAGTTACAACAAGCTATTTTAATATGTATTAATGTAAATATTAGGAAAGAATACGGGGACTCATAGTCCTGTATTTTTCTATTATCCAAACAAATGTAGAATATATATATATATTTTAATATGAGGCTCCACTCTTAAGGAAGATGTTGACAATAGAATGTTTTAGAACAAGGCAACCAGGAGAATAAGGAATCTGGAAATTATATTATCTGATGAGAAGTTAAGAACTTGCTGATATTTAGCCACATAAAGAAAAAACTCATGCGGAACAAGAGATTTGTCACCAAATATTTGGCATGATAAAGGAAAAGAGAAGAAATTATCCTAGACCAATGGATGACAAGTAGAAGGTAGATGGTAGTTCAGCTTAAGGATGACTAGAATTACCCAGCAATGGGCTCATTTCTGATGTGGGAAGCTTCCTATAACAACAGCAGAGGTTAGATATCATATTTCAGACCACTTTAGAAAGAGATTTTTAACTTAAGGTCATGTATAGTCTTCACATTGTGGGCGCAGTTTACATATATTTAGTATGTATTATATATTATATTATTTTTATTTAGCTTTATTTTTTACCTTCTAATTTTTGTGTAACATTTTTTATGCAAAATATGTTTTTTTAATGTTTTGCTTTAAACATGGATAGGGTGATATGGCATGGGTTCCTCATGTAAAATTATCCTTGTTTAATAATGACATATAGAATAACATTGCACTAATCAGAATTAATAAAGTGTATTTGGCATGTTTATGTACATCTCTTACTGTTCACATTGAACTTAGCTTAAGTTGGCAGTTGTAAAAGAAAAGAAAGTTTGATGACTCTTAAATTTACTTTGATTTTATTTGCCTTACTAAATGTAATGAGACACAAAAGCCAGAGTATTTCTTATGCAATGTTTCCTGCCAATGAAAGCATGAAGTCAAGAAAGATTATTTCTGAACATCCTGAAAATAAATCACAGAATATAGGCTGTTTTGTTTTGCTTTTTTGCAGGAGGATAAGTTCAATTTTAAAAGGATGAAAATTTACCAAAACTTATATTTGCCCCCAGCATGAAAGTCTTGGCATGTTTCCAAGCAAAAGAAACCATAAATGATTGGAGAGAGCTTTATCAAGTCATGTTCTCTAGAAATGCTCGAAATGGTGGGTTGCTCAGAGTAAGAAAAAAATTTGAAACAATGCTTTTGTTCAATTGATATAACCTACTCTTGAACTCTGCTATTTTGCTCATATTTTGCAGCCAGTTATGTCATTTGGCATGTAGATGGGCAAAAACTATTATGATTTTAGTAAAGCCATTTTAAAAAAAAATCTAACTTGTCAATGCTTACGTCATATTGTGTGTGTGTGTGTGTGTGGTGTTTATGCATGGGCCCCATGGAGACCTTAAAGGCCATCGAGTTCTTCCAACGATGCAGTTTCTGTGTCAAGCAAAACCATTGGGAAAAAAATCTTAATACTGTGTGCCTATAAAGTACATGTGTTACTGGGTCCAGCATGCAGCTTATTTACCCTGGTGAAGATAGAGGCTCCACTTGTCATAGAACCTGATTCCTTTCAACTGCAGCCTGCAGTAGTCAAAGACTCTTACAATTATCCTGCAAGATGCCTTGTTTTCTCCTGTTAAAGTGGTCAAATAATTTCATACCCATAGTCTTGAATCTATATTTTTCCAAAGGTTTTATTCATAAATGGAACAAAATGTGTTCTTTTTTTACCCTCAAAAGTTTTTTGGCTTTCCAGAAAAGTGTTAATACTTTGATTTAACTTGGGTCAAAAATTTCACTTTTTTAAAAGTAAAAGATTGCTGAATCTTAGAACAATTTCACAAGGATAATTCATTCGTGGCTGGGCTGATTTGTAGATGTTAGGTCATAAAAATGAAGCCAGTCTTTCAATCCCAGACTCCATGGTCCTGCATAGTTGGTGCTGGAAACACCACCATTTTAGAAAAAGAGATGAGAGCTGAAAGATTGTAAACTTTCTCCTGACGAAAGAAGGACTTCTGTGAGGGAAGGGGAGTTGGAGAAAGTTTTGTCAGTTTCTCCAGGGAAGTTGTACAAACACGTGGAAAGACTGCAAAACTCTTTTAAAGGTCACTTCTGCTTAGATGATTTAAAACTGAAAGAAGGATTCAAACACCTTTCCTTTCTAAAAGAGGCTACATTGTTGATGCTGACCTTTCTAAAAATAATGTTGCTTGACTTGAAGATAAAGGATTTGGCAGAATCTGAATTCAACTTGATGTGTCTTAGAGAAAACTCAGGTGTCTTGACACAAGTCCGCTCTACTCTGATAGGGAATTTATTCTCCCTGCTATTGAAAAGCTATATGAGCTCGACTTTGAGCAATTACCGCCATTAAAGAAGACTCAAAATTGATTGAATACTAAAAATGACTTAAATATTTCCATGTGAAAGATCATTCCAAAATCTAACTTCTTACTCAAGCCAAATAAAGCAGCCATCTCATTGAAATATATTTTAAGCAGAAACAAAATTTTCTCTTTATATGACTTGATTGATTTGAATTTAGTAATTTTTTCCAGGAAAGAGCCATTAATTTTTAAAGGAGAAATAACTTGTATAGTCTTTTAATATGTGGAAAGACTCAATGTCAAATGAAATAAAATAAATGGCATGAAGATTTACACACACACATACACCAGTGTATTTTTCTCGGGACAACTCCATGTTTTCATTTTCATCAGATTCTTAAAAGGGTGCCACATAATACCTTTCTCCAAACCCAAAAAAGGTAAATGCTACTGTTCTATTATAGATTGTGGCATCAAATGAGAAATACTACTCAACTAGGTAGTCTCTAAGGTTCTTCCAATTCTATGAATCTATAGTTACATAGCAAATAATCTATGTTTTTCTTCATGTAGATTGCATAGTGTTATGCATGGCTGGGCATATATGAATGGTGGAAATTTATGACTATGGGAAAATATTTATATGAACAAATTGGGAAAACAGATACTATGCAGATTTTTAAGTTGATAAAAAATAGTAACAAAAACACGTACTCATTTATTTTGGGGGGAGAATGTAATCTATAATTTTATCGGGGTAAACTGTAAAAATAGAATGACTACATCACTCAGTGGAATCAGAATTTTAAAACTGTAGTTCTATATATGCAGGCTGCTCTGGGTAAAGATACATTTTTAACGATGTGTAGAGAGTATCTGTAATATCAATCTGTCACTTTCTGGTAGCAAGGACAGGGTCTGTGCAGCAGGAACCATCTTAGACTATAATTGTACTAATGGGTCATTGATCTTAAAGATATCTAAACAGACCCTCACAAATAGTCTGTAACAACGCTGAAGGCTGTTAGCATCACTGTTGGGTAAATACTTAGCCTGAGCCTTTCCATTTACTATTACAAATGATAAAATAAACAGCACATATTTCCAGAAGCTTGTAATTACATGTACTTACACAGTACTTCAAAATAATAGAGTCTTCAGAGAAGTTGTATTTTATATCACTCAGATGAAGTGAACATTCTGTCTTCTGTTGAGATCATAAGACTGGAAATCAGAATTTCTATTTTTGGCACAATGGCCTGACAATTTTTTTTCAGTGAACAAGTCATTTAACCTTTTCTTGCTTCAGTATTGCAAGCAAGAACATATACTGAGACAAGTCTATTTGTACAAGCCATCTAAAATGAATGCTAAATTACAAATCAGCATTTTAAAGCTAGTTTGTTGTTCTCCCTAAGGGTGGTTTGCATGGAGAAAAAGAAATGAAATCAATATCATTTATAATTCAAAATGTGCAAGACAATTCCTTTCTTCCTTCCTTCCTTCCTTCCTTCCTCCCTCCCTCCCTTCCCCCCTCCCTCCCTCCCTTCCTCCCTCTCTTCCTTTGATTCGTTATTCCTTCTTTCCTTCCTCCCTCCCTTTCTTCCTTCTTTGTTCCTTTACTCTCATGGGGAAGATTTAGGGCTAAAAACTGACCATTACGTCTTATGTTCATCATTTCCTCACCTTTATTTTCATATAGTTTCACTGCACATGTATTTTCTTAAACATTTATTTTAACTTTGTTTTAAATTTTATGAAAAGGCATCATCTTGTTGTAATCTTTGGGCTCCTACTTGTTCACATAATATCATACTCCTAAGAATCAATCATAATTTTTTGTGTTGTTGTAGTTCATTTGTTTGACTTTCTGTGATATTCCATTGTATGAATATATCACAGTTTATTAATAATAATAGTAATTTTTACTATTATGATTGGGGCTGCTATTGATAAGCTCACGTGTCTCTTGTTAGATGACCAAGACTTCTCGTGAGTATATGAGAGATAGAATTTCTGTATCATAAGATGTAATAATGTTCAACTTTAAGAGATGATGCCAAACTGTTTTCAAACTGATTGCTCCAATTTACATCCCCACAAGCAATATGTAAGTTGTGCTTCTACATTATCTACAACACATGGAATATGAGACATTTGAATTTTCACCAATTGAATATACTAAAATTATCTCCTTGCAGTAATCATTTGCATTTACTTGATCACTAAATTATTGAAAATCCCTTCTTGTAATTATTGTCCATATGGGTTTCTTTTCCTTTGAAACGTTTGTACACAAATTTTCTAATGGTGTATGCTTTTACATGTATTTTTTATATATTCTTTACATAGGCTGGTTACTACTCCTTTACTGACAGTGGATATAGGAAATATTCTCCTACTTTGTAACTTGTATTTAAGGTGTCTTATATGAAAAAATTCTTAACTTAAAATATTCACATTGGTCAAATTTTAAATAATCAATGTGTTTTGGTATATCTCACTTTAGAAATATTCTCCTACCCCAAAGTCTAAAAGATACTCATCTACGTTTTCCACTAAAAGAATTTTTACTTTTGAAATTTAATCCCTTAATCTCTCTCAAGTTGATTTTTGCAAACAGTGTGAAGTAGGGATTCATTTTCCCCTTTATCCATAAGGATAACTGTACTTTCTAGCTCAATATCTTGAATAATCCCTAATTTCCAATCTGATCTGACATGTCTTGTTGCAATATAACAAAATCTATTCACTTGAATATGCTTCTGGGGTCTCTGAATAATAGGTCAATTTATCTATTCTTTCATTAATACCTTATTTATCTCATAAAGGGAGAGCCAAGAAAATGGGTATTGGACTGCTGGGGGTAGGGTAGTGACCAGATTTTTGTTGTGGTCCTAGCATTTATTTCAGATGAGAGGTTTATAAGTGCTTACTGTGTGTATGTGTCTAAAAGTAAATTAATAAAAGCAATTCATTAGTGGATCAATGAACAATGATAAGCATGAATGAAAAACTAAAGATTATCATGGTTTCAATTTTGTTCTTTTCGGGCAAGGTCCAATAGGGCAGAAAAAAATAGAACACTGCCTAACGTTCTCAGAAAGATGTAGAACAGTTTTCAAATCTATAATTTGTGGGTCTCTTTTAATGCCTTTCATCAAGGTTAATTTAAAGTTTTAAGAGTTATCTGCCTTACTAGACTGAAGTCAGAGAATGTATCTTTCACTCATCACATCAAATTAGCACCTAGCATAGAGGCTGCTAAAAAATGACTACTTAATAAATATTTGTCAGATGCATGAAGGAATTCACTTAATTGGTTCATTTTCATTAGTAGATAAACCTGTATTTGATTTTTTGTAAGTCTTGAATTTTCAAATGGGATTCTGGGTTCAGACAAAACCCAGAAAAAACATGCTAACAACTCCAGTTTAGATTAAGAGCTTACATTAATGGCTTCCAATCTTGAACAATGACTGGTAATTAGAACCAAAGCTTCCAATTTTCTTTATGTATTTACATAAATACATAATGGGCATGAATGTACAAACATGGACTTTTCATGTAGCAAAGGTATACATATTATATCTGATATAAAAATTAGAAATGGGTTTAAAAGGTAAAAAGCACCTAGTCCTGTGGTTCTTAGCCTTTGGAGAGTCATGGATTTCTTTATGAATACAATGAAAATTATGGGCTCTTTTCCCAGGAAAATTATGTGTGCTGATACTTTTAATAAGTTCAGGGGGTTGGTAAATCCCCCAAAATTGATCAAGTAGCCCAATCTACTATAGCCTTTAATTTTACAGATGAGAAAAGAAATTTTAAGTGGTCTCTCAAGTTAGTTAGCATCTGAATTAGTACCAGAACCAAATTCTCCTTGTCCCAGCTCTCTTCTATTTCCACTTGCAATGAAGAGTGGCAGAAACAGAATTCTGAAATGTGGGAATCATGTAATATTATTTCAGTACTTGTCTGTAATGAGTTCAAAATAATTGGAAAACCGGGTCATGATTCCTATGTCCATAATTCCTGTTCATGTCAGTATTCCTTTTGTGTCAATCACATTTATTAATTTTTGCCTTCTAGTTCTTTCCTTGCTTCAATTAACACAAAAGAGACAGTGCTTTGCATTTTATTTTAATTAAATTTCTAGGAAGCAATGTAAAATATTTAGTTACTAACCATTGTGTAATTGGCATCAAAACACCAAAAACAGTTATGACATTTCTAGAAATTGTCAGCTCTTTCTGGAAAAATTTAATGTTTTTAAGATCAAATCTTAGCAAATTGATTTCAGCATCTACCAGCAGTGCATTCCTTTTCAAATGTGAGCATGGTCCATTTCTTAGTAAGTTAGCACTACAGCCCAGGGAAATAATTTTCTGCCAATATCCACAAATATAGAGAGGAGGCCAGTTTTCCTAGATAAGAGAAAAGAAATATTTTACAATCTTGTCTCCCCAAATTACCTTGACCTTTCCATGTCTACCTGCTGACCATATACGTGACCTGCAAATGCTTATTAAGCCTAGTACTTGGAAACTTCTTGAACTCCATATACTCCATGCTGCTGTTTACCATAGAGTCAAAAGTAGTACATCCCAGATTTGCCAGACTTGACCAACTACCTAAAGTCCAGTCAAAAAGCACTTTGCTATCCATTCCCCATTTGCTAAAAACTGGAGATGCAATAGCAGCACCAGCCATCCCAGAGGTTAGGCAAGAGATAGCAGCTATTTTGAAAGGCACCTCTCCTATTTTTGCAGGTACTTTGCAAAGATATAAGCAAAAATAAAATCAAATAAAGTAATAACCAAATAAACAACAAAAATAAAACAAAAAGCCAATTACCTTAAAAGTCACTGAGCTGAGGAATGAAGGGCCAACAGAGACATATCCTCATCCTCTCCTTGGTCTTGGTTCTGGGAAGAAAGGCCAGTGACTAGCTGCCCACCAGCAGAAGAAAAATCATTGATATCTAGATGTCCAAGAGGAGCCTCACCTTTATAACAGTGGATTGATGTGATGAAATAATGCTTCCTCTCTCTTTAAGTTCAAGAAAGTAGAAGGCAATTAGTCTTTCTGGAATACTCCATAGAATGCTGATTTCCTTGACATCATTTTCTTCACACACCTTCATAAACAATTTTCAGGAACTTTTAACCTGGGGATATCAACAGGCATATGGCTATACATGGACAAAGTGCCACATACATCTTTCTGGAAAGTTCTCAGAACTATTCTGAGGAATATAAACGCATATGGAAGCAATGTGGGAGAAGTAACTGGCAGTGTAGCAAAATAAGCATCCTACCTCATAGAGTTTGATATTGAAAGGAGACTTTGTTAAGCTTCCTCCATGGCCACCTGCTAGACTGCCAGATATTCTTGACTCTTTATTTCAGAAAGTGAATTGTGACTGAATTATATGAAATTTTTTTTTCAAAATCATTGGATTTACTCCCAGTAATTACCTCTGTATCCAGGATAGAGAATAACCAACTACCACTACACATTGAATCAGGCTTGCTAGACGTTAACTGACTAAATTAGACTTTCCTAAACATGTTATAAATACATCCTTCCTCCAGATATGACAAAGATTTGTGTTAATTATATTTCAAAAAAATTAAAAATTAAAATAGCCAAATAATAATATTAGGACAAATTCAAGGTCTTAGAAAATTATGAAGACACAGTAATGGTTGAACAAAACTTCTCAATAAGAAAAATTTTAAATGATTGAAGATAGTCCCATGAGAGGACATTAATTTATTAATTACTATGGTTGAAGAGTTTATAATTATACATCACATTGTTGATACTTCATGCAAAATATCTTGTCAAGCATAGGCAATTATTCAAACAATAGTTAAGAGGAAGAGATTCATTTAGAATGTTCATTTGCCTTAATTAATTTTGGCACATTATTATAGCTGAGGGAGGAACTTTTCAAGATCTGCATGACTTAAGGACTTCAGAAAATAGAATTACTGAATCAGACTTGATATTTAGATTTTCATATTATTAAAGATAAACTTGAATAATAAAAGTCTATTTAAAATGTTGACTTAATCATCAAGGTATAAAAATAAAAACAAATGAAATTGACTAGTACTTCAAATTATGCTTTTATAATACTCATATTTCCTTGAAAAAAGATAGTCAAGTATCATATATTTAAACAGGTGACTGAACAAATGGATTTTCCCCAACTTGAATTTCTATATAATAAAAATTGAATCCTTTCAAACTGTAGTTTGAAAACAAATCTCAGAACATTTAATCTATTTTTAGTCTAGTTAGTGAAATAATCATAATGACCTAATAGTGAAAAAAATAATTTCAGTGTCAACTAATATAATTGTATTTCATAAAATATTTCCATATTTCCATTGTGTAAAAGATAATTATGCTTGCCTCTATCATTGAATTTCCAGTGATAGAGAGGTTTACATATGTTGTTCATTTATTATAAGATTCTAGAAAGTTTTCAACCATAGAATATTTATGTTTAATTCTGAAAGATGTTTTAACAATGGATGCTTAACTGACCATGAATTTACAAGCAAAATATTCGTAAGTTAATTATCTGTCTATTTTGTCTACTCTTTGCCAAATGCTCAGATGTTTCCAAATATTGATTTCCTTTTGGGAAAGCAATGTTTATAATGGTTAGAAAAACATCCTATTGAACTATATTTCAGGGTATTTGGTATTGATGTACACATGTTGGCAACTAAAAAGGAATAAAATGAGAGGGTTTTCCTCAACACAATGGCAAATTTGAATATAAAAAGCTATTTAATTTGATTTAAAAGTAATCACATTGTAATTAAGCTTGTTGACCTGCTTTTCTAATAGAGAAATAACCCTTTAGAGATATTATTTCAGACTCTGCAATTCAATATGCATAATTTCATTTTAAGGTAATGTTATTTAGGAAGAAATTCGTTATATGTTGCGTGCTAGCTCTGAATGGATACTTTCTATTTCCCCTCTTTGCCATTACCTTTCCTTTGACTCATCCTATAAAAGCAAAGGAGACACTAACCCTTTCTGTTTACCTTCTCTCATCCTACTGCCTTTACCCTCTAATGTGGCTAGAAGAAGAAAAGAACCTGAACGAGTTGGGTGTGTTTTTTCTACCTGTTTTCAGCCCTGAGATTCCTTAATTTTTTGTGTGTGATATAAGTACCTTTAAAAATGTAGCATTACTCGTTTTTGACCACAGGGCTCAGAACATGTCTATGTAAGTGCTTTTACCATTTATAGCAGAATTTCATATTGACCTTTCCTAAAGTATGCAAATAATTTCTTAGAATCCTTGTTTGCTGCTAAGATCATAAAAACACAACAAATTTACTGTTTAAATATACAAAGGCAGTTTTTAGCCCAAGATTCATTAATATGAATGTGCTTAAGATAAGCAACAAAAGTATTTCTCTCAACATCATTAGTCATCAGGGAAATGCAAATAGAAGCCACAATGAGATACCATTTCACACCCACTAAAATGGCTGCTGTTAAAAAAAAAAAACAAAAACAGAAAATAACAAGTGTTGGAGAGTATGTGGAGACATTGCAAGACTCTTTCATTGCTGGTGGCAATGTAAAATGGTGCAGCTGCTGTGGAAGACAGTTTAGCAGTTCCCCAGAAAGCTAAGTATAGAATTACCACATGACCTGGCAATTCTACTACTAGGTATATATCCTAAAGAATTGAAAGCAAGGACTAGAACAGATATTTGCACACTGATGTTCACAATGGCATTACTCACAATTGCCATAAGATAGAAGCAACATAAGTGTCTATTAACCAGTGAATTGATAAATAAAATGTGGTATATACATAACAATGGAATATTATTTAGAAGTAAAAAGGAATGAAGTCTTGATTACATGCAACAACATAGATGAACCTTGAAGACATCGTGTTGAGTGAAATAAGACAGACACAAAAAGACTAATATTGTATGGTCTCACTGATTTGAAATGATTACAACAAGGGAACTCATAAAGTCAGAATCTAGAATATAGGTTACCAGGGGATGGGATGGGGATAGGAATGGGAAGTTAAGGCTTAAAATGTAAAAAAGCAAAAAAAAAAAAAAAAAAAAATATTTTTCACCTATGCAAAGAAATACTAATTTTCAATTTGCAGATGGTGCATGTATGAGCCATTTGTAATGTGCATGATTCTGCTGCCATACATATTCTGGACATAGTCTGGGCTCAAAGAAGTCTTCTGTTAATGATTTCTAGTATCAAATGACTTTGTCTCCCTTTGTGGTCTCCCGAAAGTCCATAAATGATTTTGCCAAACACATAGTAGATTTTGTTATTGTAGCTATATTAGTGCAATTTTGGAAGATTTCTTCAATCCTCCATGCTCCAAGATTCATGAAATTGCATGTGCTTAGGATAGGCAACAAAAGTATTTTTCTCAACATCATTAGCCATTAGGAATCAAAACCATGCTGGACCCCCCACTTTTGTCCAATTAACAGCAGTTGTTTGTCCTCTAAGCTCTTCCCAGAACTTTCCCAGTGTTTGTATGTAGCATCTGTTCTGATCATGTGAACTGGCAGGATTCACCTTTCTTCTTATTGAAGGGGAGAATACACTTACATTAGAAATAATTCTGACCTTCTCAAGAGGGCCAAGTAAAATTATGAACAGTTTAGGGGGTACCATTCATATTTGTAGTCATCCTTGATTAAAATATTTAATATTACACTTTTCTGGCAGATGACAATGTTTTGAAAGTCATCTTTTTCTGATAAAAACAGAGGGACCATGATTGTGCTAATTATGAAACTGGGTTGTGCTATAACATACTCTTTGTCATTTTGTGCATTTATCACAGGGGATAAATACAGTATACAATGAGATCCTAGGAGAAACTTTAAATCTATTGGGAGTTAGAAGAGGTTCCAAGGTTTCAAGAGCCTTGCAATCAACAAGTTTCCTTTTCCTAAGTTAAATATCCTCATATTCTCTAACTTTCCTTCAATAGTATGATTTCTAATCCTTTCAACTATCCTGGTTACCTTCTCACAGTGAACTCCAAAATTATGATAAATGTTTACTAGAAATTTTTGATTCTCAAATTTTATATTCCATATGATTGGTTTACATGTAAAACTGTTATGTAACTCATTCGACTTAAACTAGTACACCATGGGTCAGAGTTGATAGAGATAGTGCAAGTGTGGACTTATCGTGGACTAAAAAGAAAACACTGCAAAAAATTGTTACCTTAAGCATAATTCAATTGAGTTATGCTTTTAGTATCTTTGCAGTCATTTAAATTCAGATGGTCTACCCCAAATAAATACCCTTTATAAAACCAACAGATTTCTGGTACTTTGCATCAGCACCCCTATGGTTGACTAATACAGAATTTGGTACTAGGAGAGTGAGGTCGTGCTTTTGCAATTACCAAAAATGCTGGAGCGGTTTTATAAATGGGTAAAGGGTATATTTTGGAGGATTTGTGAGATACAGGATAGAAAAGGCCTAGATTGCTTTTAAGAGACTGTTGGTAGGAATATGGAACCTAAAGTTATTTCTGATAAAGCCTTAGAAGGAAATGATGAAACTATTATTGGAAATTGGAGGAAAGTCAATCAGTGTTTTAAAGTTGCAGGCAACTTAGTAAGATTGACTCCTGTTGTATGGAAAGCAGAATTTGAAAATGACAAGGTTGGACATTTAACTGAAGAGCTTTCCAAAGTAAATTTGGAGAATGTCGCCTGGCTTCTCCTTGCAGTTTATAGTAAAATGCTAAATGAGAGAGAGAAACTGAGAGCTGAATTGTTGGGCACAAAGAAACCAGAAACTGATTCTGGAAATTCCAAGCCTCTGGAAATCAAGCCCCAGGCAATAGTGCCCCATTTGAGGAATTAAGTAAACTTGGAACTTGTAAGTCAAGATTGAAAACGCAATTATCCAGGAAGGACTTGTGGAAAGTCCTACTGTCTGATGGCTTGGACCCCTGCTTCCTGCATGTTAAACTAACAAGCTTTTTGCAACAACTGTATGAATAAAACCACTGTCAGCCTGGACTGAAAGGGACATGGAGGAAAGAGATGGAAGGGAAAACAGCTTTCAGAGTAAAATCATGGAAACTGAGGTCTGGAATTAAGATATCTCCTTGGGCCGAGAGAGGAACCTACCCATGTGTATGGAGAGGATGAGCTTATCCCAGCATATGAAGAGGGTGGATGCTCCAGCCTGCTGTTCAGGGAGAGTTTTGCCACCCCAGGCTACTGAGAGGGTGAAGCACATTCCCCAAAGGTTGTGGAGAGTGAGGTCAACACCCCAGTGCTCTGAGAGGGATGAGCTTGTCCCCCATAGGTTAGGGAAGGCCAGGTCTCCAACTCAATGTTCTCAGAGAGTTGGGCCTGTACGCCAGAGATTGGAGAAAATGGTGCTGCCACCTCACTGTACTAAGGGAGTCAAGACTGTACCCCAGAGATTGGAGAAAGAGTGGCCATCACCCCAATGTTCTTGGAGAGTGAGGTCTAGAGCTCAGTCACTGCCCAGATGCTTGATGAGGGTGGAACCAAGAAAAAAGGCTATTGAGCAAGCCTGTGGAAAGGGTGGACCCCCATGAAGCCCCAAGGATGAAAAGAAACCATCATCTTAAGAATGACTCTCAGACTTTGAAATCTAATGGAGTATGCCTACAGGTTTTCAGAACTGTTGGGGACCAGTGACTCATGTTTCCCTCCCAAATTCTCTTTATGGTAATACAAATGTTTATCCTATGTCTGTCCCTTTGTATATTGGAAGCAGGTAAATTGTTTTGTATGTTTCACAGGTCCACAGCCAGAGGGGACTTTGCCCCAAGACAAACTGTATCTCTATAAACTGATTGTGATGTGATTTTGTACTTAGCATTGCTAACTGAAAGGATTTAAGGCTTTATGAATATTGTAATGTCTTTTTGGAATTTAGAGGGTAGAATGTGGCAGTTTGAGATTATTTATGAATTCCAACAAGAGAGGTTGTTTGTAAACTGGTCTGTTCCTCTGGGCATGATCCCCTTTGATTGTATTAGATTCAACTGAGATGTATTTGATTAAATTATGTTAAGATCCTACCAAGTCAGTAGGGTGTAATGCAGTTTAAGTCCCTGCCCCCTTAGTGGACTATATAAATGGACACACATACAAAGAAAACACACAGAAGAAGACATGGAAGAGGAGAGAACTTAGTTATTTTGGTCCTGCCATGTGACAGAAAGGAGAAGGCTCAAATAGCTAAAGCCCTAGGGAGAGCTGAGCTATTCGCTGGATAGTTTGCAGCTGAAGAGACCAGAGCCCTGAGCCACTGAGAAGGCCTGGAAAAAACAAGCCTTCCAGCCTACAGCGGAGACCGGAAGAAGCTGGGCCCATGGAGCCATAAGAGGAAGAGGAAGGCTGAACCCTCGCAGAGATCGGCAACCATCTTGCTTCAACATATGGCAACAGACTTTGGTGAGAAAGTAACCTTGAGTTGGACTCTTTGGAGTCTTTAACTGTAAGCTTTTACCCCAAATAAATAGCCTTTATTAAAGCCAACAGATTTCTGGTACTTTGCATCAGCACCCCTCTTAGCTGACTAATATAGTCCTCTACTTAATAGAATCTTCAAAAATACATGTTATTCAGTGAAATTATTTCCAACAGTTTTGAAATCAAGGATATTACTATTCTCACTACTCCTGAGATGTGTGGGGGTGGAAATCATAGGGTCCCACTGACACGTTTCTCAGTACAAATTACTGAGGGCCTCTGCCAAGCATGTCCCAGTGCCCAGGTGGAATTCAATAGGCTCTGACTGAAGATAGACTCCATGCCTAGCCAACTAAGCAATCCAACTAAGTGGTTTGGATTGGGCAGAATGAGCAGAACATAACCCGGTGTCCTCAGGACTCTCCCCACTGAGGAATTCTTTAATTTATGTGACCAGAAAATATATGCATTTTAATCTATCAAAGTGAGTTATCACAAAGCCTTCACTTGAACTGTGTAGGCTTCTGGCCATTTGTCTCATGAACTACATGATTTTGTTTTGGTAATGATTGGGCTACCTTGGTTTAAATTGCTGTGTGCCGATGGCTTTTCTTCACATAAGCCAAAATAAGCCACATTACCTTCGCCTTGTGCTTTACCTTGCAACTTCTTGTTGGCATTTGTGTCATTATGTAGACTGAGCATCACATCCGTATCCATCTTCCACAAGTGCAAAGAGGTTGAGATGCAGGGGGCCTGGATACAAGGGTCTGGATCTAGCTTTTGACACTGCTCTACCTCAGGTAGTCTCTGCTCTCCCTGATGGCATCCATGGCAGGTAGGAGCCACTAGTGAACCTGGCCCAGAAGCAAATAATAGCCTCCAGTGGTCTTGCCTGGGTGTGGCCGGTCCTAAATCATCACATTGTTAATTAAAGCCAAACAAAAGACTGCTGAGAAGCTGAGAAGGTAGTATGGTCAATCTAACTCATATTGAGACAGTTAAGATACTAGAGATTTACTGGATTTAGAATTAATTAGGTCCTGAGAACTTTGGCCTAAATTATACCAAAAGTCAAATAACACATGGCTGTGAAAAAAAGGTATAACTCTTGTCAGTTTCTTTCCTCTTTTATCAGCAGGTCTGATGTCTCTTTATCTTTTTTTTTCTTTTAACTTTATTTTTAAAGAAGTTTTAGATTACAGAAAAGTTACACCAAAAATACAGGGGATTCCCATAAATCCCAACCCCTCCCCTCTCACATTTTCCCCTATTAATAACATCTTACATTAATGTGGTACATTTGTTACAATTGATTAACACATATTCAAGCGTTGCTGCTGACCATGATCTATACTTTACAGCATGGCTTACACTTCGATGTCTCTTTATCTTTATGCAAACACTCACATGTTGGAAGAACTTTGAGAAGCCTGGTACTAGGCAGATAGCCTCCCATGATTATTGTTACTCACTTGTGGGAGGCAACTTCAATATTATCAGAGGGAAGAAAACCTACCAAATTGCAATTGAGTTACTAACTACCCACTATTTCTCTATGGGAAGCGTAAAACAGCTGGTCCTAGCTTTACCTTTATTCTGCTATCAGTGTAGCAGCATTTTAGGGTAAGTAAATCCCTTTGGACTATAAAACCTAAAATATATTTAAATGAAAATTGAAATGCTAATACATTGAATTAGCAATATAAAACACACGCAGCAGAAGTTTGGTTTTTTTGTTTTTTGTTTTTTTTTTAACACATTTCTGTGTATGAAGGAGATGTGTTGCAAATATTAACGAAGTGTAAACTGAAAAAAATTTTGAAATTTACTCTAAGACCTTAACACCTAAAGAGCATGATTTGAGAATGGGGTTGTTTCCAGTTGACAGTCCTCTGAATCCTTACTTCTTCAGAATTTCTTGTTATTATGGAACTTGATATTCATAAAAAGAGAGAAGATAAGAAATCATAGAAGTCTTGCATAAGAGGAAAAGGTTCCAAGTGGATGGCCGGATTTGGGGTAGAATACGGAAAAGGAATAGAGCAGATACACCAGGATTCCTGCCAAACACCTTCTCTCTCATCACTAACTGGTAGAAGCCTGATTTTTTCAGGTGCCCACACACCACCTGGACTCAGGGAAGGGTGTCCTCGCCTCAGCCAAGAGGGTAAATCTGATTGTTCTAATCTGAGGCAGTTGTAGCAGTCTCATTCCCTTTGTAAAGGGGGTGGACATGTGACCCTGATTCAGCCAGTATAGCATTAGTGGAAGTCCAGTGGTGCTCTTCTGAGAGAGATGTCATAGCTCTTAAAGAGACACACAGGGGCAGATAATTCCTCTTTTCAACAGGATGTTGTCTTATCTGAATGTGATTTTTGGAACTATGGCAGTCTTTTGAGGACCATGAGAGGAATAAGACTCCAAAGACAAAACTGACATTCTGAGAATTCCAGAGGGGCAATAATCCGGGTCCTTCATGACAAGATTAAATCCATGAACCAGTTCTCTGTACACATTTTACCTTGAAACTTGTTAGTAGCTTTTCTCAAGTTTTTGAGCCAGTGCTTCCCAAACTATTCTGCACATGGGAATCAGCTGGAGAGCTTTACAAGTTACTGATGTCCAGCAATCACCCTGTTGTAATTTGATAAGAATGTTGAGGTAGGAGCCAGACAGCAGTATATTTTAAAGATCCCCAGGTAATTCCAATATGCGGCAATGTTTGGGAACCATCTGATTTGAACCATTTTGAATCACATCTTTATTTTCATTTGAGTGCACCCTAACTTAAAAGACAGAATTTTAAAAATAATCTAAACTAAAAACATTGTGTGAGCAGCGACAGTGGATAAGAAAACAGAAACCATGTTAAGAAGAGTATAATTAAGAGTCAGAAAAATGCTTTAAGAGTTTTCAAAAGGAGCTCCAAGTCAGTTACTTAGAGATCTAATTAAACCATATTCAAATGTAATCAAGTACCCACTACTCTTGATAGAATAGTTGAGCTGATTATTTCCTTTTATAAAGCTTTGTAACCTGAACTTTAATTTATGTAAAATAATTAAAAGTGAGAGAATCCTTCCATTTTTATTAAATTTTATCTCCGAAGAATATGCCTACATTATAGAAACAAATATTGGCTTCTCCTATACGTAATTGAAGAAAGAAAGATTAATTGTCCTTGTCATCAATTATGAATCTTCCCACCACAGACACACACACACACACACACACACACATTTTTGTCACCAATGATTCCTAGATTAAGGGCCTCTAACATCTTGCCTCCTTGCCTAGTACATGAATTATTATAATAATGAATTTAGGAAACTAAGAAATGGACCATAGTAATTTACATACCACATGAGGAGACAGTCCACAAACATGACAGTGAATCCTGGCAAAAATTCTGTGGCTCAACTCATTAACATAAGACATATTTTTAACTTTCTGGAAGGCTGTACTTCCTCTTGTTTTGAGGACACTGAGTTCTCATCATCTACCCAGGCAAAGTTCAGGGTAAAGATCACATAACAATAACTCTTAAGTCTTTTCCCTTATCTGAAAGCCATAGAGTAGCTGCATGTTCCTTCCCTCACCGTTTCATGCAACACTATACCGTGGGCCCAGGATCATGCATGGAATCTTGGTGTCACCTTGCTATCCAGTGGTTGATATTTGGGCTACCCTAACTTCTCACTATGTTTGTGATCACACTACATTATGATCTAATTTGACAGCTGCCAGAGAAAACCTCCAGTTTCTCCAAAGATGGTTTTGATGTCGCACAGCTAGTATTGATCCCATCCATTTTCTTCACTTCTGAGTCGTTGGACTCAGACCTTGTTTTCCTAAATTGGCTATGTAAGGTTGTAAACATTGGATAGATACTAGATAAGTAGGCATCATATTCTCATCAGACAGCAGAATAGGTGACTCATTTGAAAAGACAAACCTGGTATATTACCAGATGAATATGTTTTGCACACTAGAGGTCATCTCCATGTTTAATTTCTTTAATTTTACAATGTAGAGAGATAATTTGCTTAACAGATGAGAAAGGAGACTAACCAAGCATGTTATTTAAATAAAATACTTTTCAAATATGCATTTAGATAGGCATAAGACTATAAGAACATAAAGAGGACACTACAGACTTTGAAACAGGCCTAGACTCAAAAGGTTGTATTGTTTTAATCTGAGTTATGCTGACAATTATCTCTGATAAAAATGAAGGGACTATATGACAGGAATAATGAGCCCCTGAGAGATTCTTTTCATCAATCTGAATTAATAACATTTACCTGATTGAGGGTAGGTAGTAATAAAATACTTCAACCTAATTAAAACTTTATGAGCCTCTTATTTTCCCTTTTGAAACTAACAGATTTTATAGGATTTAATTTGAAGGGTATGAAAAATACAAAGGCAGATTTTTGTCATGCCGAAGGACAGGTTAATAATGCATTCAGATTCAAATCATCTTTCACAATGATAAAACTGACCTACTTTTCCTTTCAGAGAGAAACTATCTCATGAAATATTTTCACATAAAAATATTGCATTTTGGAGCCTTTCTTCTTACATTCTATAATTAAAACTGGCATATCACTTCCCAAAGTTAAATGAAATTTAGTTCATTTTCAGGTCTGGGCTTTTCAATGAGTTAGCATCTCTGCTGCCTGAGACAAGTAGCATTCACTGCTTTGCATACCAGGGAACTTTTCTGACAGTAGTGATAATGATGCAGATGTTTTTCTTTGTAGGGATTTTCCAACAATGTCCCTAATGAAAACACATGCCTACTTCCTGGCAAATTTTTTTAAATCATTTTTCAAAACAAAAACACAAATGATTTCATTCTAAGATGGCAAATGTCAACAGCCCATGATTTTCTCCACATGGCTTGTGCTGTATTCAGTTGAAGCAATAAAGTGATTCTTTTCTTTTCTTTCTTTTTTTTTTTTTGTTCCTGATATGGAAGCAATTTATACAAAATCGTATGCATTATAATTAGAGTACTAGGGTCAAGCCTTGTGAATTAATTCTCAAAACAAATTTGCCATGTCACCTTGAACCTTATGTTTAGATCAGCAGATATGCTTTCAATATAAAACTAAATACAGTTCCAACAAGTATTATACACTTAAACTTACGAATGTAAGTTGTCTTTTGAGGGTCACATAAATGGAAACAGTGAAAGAAGATCTGTGCTAATGTTTTAACAAATCTTTTTAAAGAAATATGAATTTTTGCAAAATGTAGCTAAAGTTTTGGCAAAAACAAAATTCTAGAAATATTTTCTCAAAGGAACATTTTAATGTAGTCTTAAAAAGAAGCCTTTCATCTGTTAGCTTTTTAAAAAGAAATTCCTCCTGGTGTGCACAACAGATGACCTTATATATTCTTAGGTATCATACATGCCCTGAAGTTCATGATAGCATTATTTCTGAACCCCACCCCAAGTCTGACACACAACACCAGATGGGATATGGGGTGAGGTGAGGACCAGAGATGTCTGTTGTACCTATTGCCCGTTCAAAAAATATATAGTGTTTTTAATTTACTTATCTGTGTTAAGAGAACTATGTGACGATGCCACATCAGATGGGCCACTCCAAAATATTCTCTTTTTCAAACTTTATTTACTACCACAGGTGACTGGGGCATCATAGTCATCGGGGCATGTAATTAAACAATTCGTCAAACCAGAAGAACTAAGGGCCTAGGCAATCTTGGATAAAATCTATGCTTAGTAACAGCTTGGGTATGTGTATGTAGACATATGGGCGTCCTTTGAGAGATTTCGCAATACCACAATTCAATCAGTGTATTAGTCAGCCAAAGGGGTGCTGATGAGAAATACCAGAAATCTGTTGGCTTTTATAAAGGGTATTTATTTGGGGTAGAAGCTTACAGTTACCAGGCCATAAAGCATAAGTTACTTCCCTCACCAAAGTCTGTTGCCATGTGTTGGGGTAAGATGTCTGCTGACATTTGCAAGGGTTCCGGCTTCCTGGGTTTCTCTCTTCCCAGGGCTGGTTCCTTTCTGGGCTCAGCTGCTCTACTTTCTCCACAAGACCAGCTATAGACTATCAGGCTTCCGGCTCTGTTTCTCCTCCTGAGGCCTCTGCCTGTGTTTAATGGAGACTTCTCTCCTTTCTCACTTATCTGCTTCTCTATGTGTTTACTTCCCCAGGCTCCAGGATCAAAACTCCCTTTTGTTCTCCTTCTCTGTGTCTTTATTTCCCAGGCTCCACATCAAAACGCCAACTTCCTTTTTCTGCAGTATGGTTTTTCTGTGAGTCCCTGCCCACCAAGGGGGCAGGGACTCAATATCCTATTGACATGGCCCAATCAAAGCCCCAATCATTATTTAATCAAGTAAAAGTGAAACCTCTGAATCAAATATAATCTAATTTGCCCAGAAAAGCAGATCAGTTTACAAAAATAATTCAATATCTATTTTTGGAATACATAAATAATACCAAACTGCTACAATGAGTAAAAATGGACAGATTTTTAAGCCTCAAACTTTACTTGAATTTTATCCCAAACAAGCAGATAGAGATAATCCAGTCACATTGAATGGTTTTGTACTAATTGAAAGTGACATCTTCTCTAAATTTTGCTCCAGCATTTCCTGTCACAGGGAACTCAGGCTGTGTAAGAAGGATAGGGCAGGGAACAGATGCCTTAAGGGAATTCTATTTGGGCAGCCATAAGGGAACAGCTTTCTCCCTGGTGGCTTGGACACCTGCCTTGCAACCCCAGTAGAAATGCTCTGTTTTCTATGATTTCATTTTTTCCTTTCAGAGATTGGATGCTTTTGTGCAAATTTTTAAGTTTGCACTACCTTATGAAAGTTTTATGTGTTAAGAACCAACTAGGAAATATAAACCAATTATAAAAATAAGTGGTGAAATTAATGGTTAATGTTGTAGATTTTTAAATTTTAAACTTTGTCCACTTTTATAGTCTCACAATGAATTATTCTGCTTTTGTATGGCAGAACAAAGCTGAACAAAAAGCTTTTTGTGTTCTCTTTGGAAAATTTGGTATATGACATAGTCATTTGAATTCATTTAAAACTAATAATATAAATAACTTCTGGATATTTTGTGACTGGCAGAGATTCTGAGAACTGTATTATGTAACATACCAACAGTATTAGTGAATCCCTACTGAATTCTCAGAAGCAAAAGCAAATTAAAGGATATGACATTTACTATCAGGCACAAGGGGATTTTTAACCCTCTTTGTTAAGTGATCCTTGAACCCTCCATAAAGGTTTTGCCATTTTTCCCACACCATTTAGTATATAGCATGCTAGAGAACATTCTTAATGTGCCCTTCTCATTAGATTTAATCTGTGAAGAGCATTTCATAAAAAGTCTTCATTCCTTTATAACTTTGCTAGGCATATGGATATATATTAAAGGGCATCAATTTGTCCAAAATATTTCTCATCTTCATCTATATATGAACATTGGAGATCACTTACAACTTGAGACTTTACCCTTTTCCTTCAGTCTAGTCAATACCCTTTTCACATAACTTTACTCTAAGACATGAGACTGGTTACAAATTATGGACCATTTCAATTCAGCTTTTCTAAAGACATAGTCTAGTTAATGTCTTTTAAAACAAATCATATATGGCATGTATCACTTTGCAGCAGAATGTCAGAGTCATGTAGTAGAGATCAGAAATAGATGTGTGGACTCTGAGAGGTAGATTGAGGTTTCACTGTGATTAACATCTTACGTCTGGGAATTCAGGAATTCTCTCAAATCCTCTTCTGCATTCCGTCCTTCCTTCTCAGGGAGTTTCTACCCAAGAATGCTAGGCAAAAGGACCATAACCAAATAGGAAACAAAGTACCACTTTGTCATTTGCATGGATCACACCCAAATCCACTCTACGGAAACTTTCTCTGGTAAAATATAGATTGGAGAATGACACTTGAGCCCAGAAACCTAAGTGAAACCTCTCCTTTGCTCCAGTCTGAATCTAAGATGTCTGAGTTGGCTTTAAAAGGCAGGATATAAAGCAATAGGATTAGATACCTCTGCCCTAAGCAGGCAAACACTACCTGAATCTTCTTAAGACATGATGCAGAAAGAAAAAAAAATGTGTTTCAAGGCTGCTGATCTTTTAGGGACAGTATCAGTACCACCAGTAAAACATAGTTTAATACAGTTTTCCTGGGTCCTGTCCATTCATTTGAACAGATCTTTTATACTTGGGGGCTTTGGTACAATAAGGAAGCAGGTATATGGAGGTTAAAATGTGGGAGAAAGGGTCAGAAGATTTTAGTCCCAAAACGTCTCATTTGTTTTCAATCTTCAAATTCAGTGATTTTTCTGTGCTTGATTTTAATTATAAGTAATGCCATCCTGTTGATCACTTGGTTGTTAGATGAATCTTTTCAGGATATAATTGAAAGAGGAGGCCTGGTAGTAAGACCAATTTTATTTTTTTTATAAATAACCATCAAGTGTTAACTGAGGTTTCTTCTTCAGTACTAAAATGAAGCACTGATGTTCAAAGGCATTTATTATATAGTCCACCAGCATGGTTTCAAATAGTGATGAAGTAGTGAAGCTAACTGCCTAAAAGAAGTTCTTTTGTATCTTTTTGTGACTAAAAACGGGAGAGAGTCCATTAGTTTTCATCTATATAAGAAGACTTTGTATGACATAGTTGTCACTAACCCAAGGAAGAATGTTTTCTCTCAAAGTCAATGGCCCATTCCTGGAAGAAATGCCAGTAGCCATATTGCTTTTATCAGTAGTACCATCAAAAGTTTGCTTTGAGGCTGCACCCTCTTTTGTAACTCATTTCAACCTTATAAAGGTGTGTTATCCTTCAACAGTATTTTTTCTTGTCCAGTGGATGGCTTGTTTTCATTGAAGCTGATGGCCATAGAGAGATGTGGGATGTGGATAAAGACATTAATCAGGAAATTTTCTTCTTCTCAAGATTTTCATAGGGTTGATTTGAACCTGGATGCTCTTACTATAGCAGTTTTGGCATAAACAATGTGTACCATTTAATTTTCCTCTTTTTTTTTTTCTTTTGCAAGAAAAGTTGATTCTAGACTTAGAATTTCATAACCTAAAGCCTTTGATTTAGAGGAATTCTAATGTTGTGCAATTTCAAACAGAATATTTCCACAGTTATAAAAGCATATGGAAAATATATTTGATAGATACATGGATAGCTATAGCTATAAATAAATAAAAATATTTTGTGGCTGCCATTTCTCCAAAATGAAAACCTAAACTCAAGGCAAAAATTAGATATTTTTGGATTATCTCTTCTTTGGTAGATGAGCTTGTTTTCAGTTGATCTGGAATTATTTCTATAAAACATCCTAACAACAAATTTTAGTGACTTAAGCTCTAATTCTACTTTTCTGTGGTTATATCAAATGCCATGTGCACTTCATTTTTTATTGTATATTTTCCCCCTCTGGAGGTAACTTGGTCTAATGCCATTTTAACTTTCCATAATGTTGCCGAAAGGTTTATTTTTGGTTTCCAGTCACTGATATAGAATGGCTTATCTGATCCTAATTGTAATTTTACTGACATTTTAGTAGCCAGTCCATCCATAATGAGGCACTACAAAATCTCTGGAGCATCCTATGTTTCAAAGAGATGCTATCATCCATTAGAGAATATTTCTTGCTTTCCACATTTATAAACTTTGAGGAATGGGGGCTAATGTCATCTTTTTATTACTTTGAATACATTCTTAGATATAGGTACATCTTTGCTTTACAAAGCACTTATTTTTCATTTTCAAAGTCATGATGAAATTTCTGAATATTTTTTTCTCCTAAACAACATGTTTTCTGCTTTCCTATGTCCTAAAAATATTTTCTGCTTTTTTAAGTCAGGTTTATTAAAGTATAACTTACATCCAGTAATATTCACCCTATTTAGTGTACAATTCTGAGTTTTAATAATCACATAAATTATGTAATCACCACCACTATAAAGTTATTGAACAGTTCCAACCACCCCTCCCCCAAATTCTGTCATGCTCCTTGTTCATCACCCCTTCCCCACTCTTAGCCTCTGGAAGCTTTTTTACTGTTTTCTGACCCAATAGATTTTCCTTTTCTAGAGTACCATATAGGTGAAAACAATATAGGCTCTGACTTATTTCACTTAACAAAATGTATTTGCGACTCATCCATCCTGTGGCATGTATTAGTAGTTTGTTCCTTTTTATTACTGAGCAATACCTTATTGTATAGATGTACCTTAGTTAGATAATTCATAGTTGAAAGCCATTGGGTTGTTTGCAGTTTACAGTTGTTATGAATAAATTGCTGTAAGTATTTACATACAGGTTTTTGTATGAATATAAGTTATTATGTATCTTGGATGAAGAGCTAGGAGTAGGATTGCTGGGTCTAATAGTAAGTGTAGGTTTCAGAAGTGATTGTACCAGTATGAGAGTTCTGTTGTTTCATACCCTCACCCACACTTGGTATTGTCAGTATTTTTTTAAATATAGCCATTCTAATAAGTGCATTTTTGTATCTAATTATGGTTTTAGTTTGAATTTTCCTGGTGGCTTATGGTTTTGAGCATTTTTTCACATTTGCCATCCATATGTCTTCTTTGATGAAGTGCCTGTTCAAATGCTTTACCCATTTATAACTGGGTTTTTGTTTTCATTTTATTACTGACTCTTGAGCATCTTTATATATTCTTGATACAAATCCTTTATCAGCTACGTGCTTTGCAAATATTTTCTCTGTTAAATTTTCTTTTCATTCTCTTCACAGTGTATTTCGAAGAGCTAGTTTCTCCTTTTTTTTTAACCCTGAATTTAGTCAATCCTCTTTTAGTTTCTAGGCCCTCATATTAACAAAAGTGGATATATTTCTAATCTATAAAATGAACTTTATATTCTTTGACTCTCTCTGACGATGGAGTTTTACATAGGAGAAAATTGAGGTGCAAAGGTGGGTAGGTGGCTTGCCTTAAGTCATATAAAAAAGGGATCTAACACAAGAAAGTCATGGCATAGATTTGCTATCCTTTACCTATCCTTCTGCACTGTTCAAGATCCAGTGCATGGCTTATATTGTGTTATTGTCTATTGAAAGACCAAACATTAAAATCTTCTTGCACTAGAACTTTAGCTGTTTGATATAACTCCATCTAAAAAGAAATTCTCTTGTAAGTTTGGCAAATAAATTTAAAGTGAAGCTTTTACTTCATTTGTACTTGTTATATTCTCAGTTAAATTTCCACCCAGAAAATTAATCTACTTGATTTTTAGCATAAAGAAAACTTAAATATAAATTATTCGTTTGAAATAATTTGACAGCCTTCCATAGTGAAAATTAATGTTACTTCAAAGTTTTAGAAACAACCATTAATTTTTTTCCTTGGATATTTTAGTTCAGGTGCCTAACACACTAGCTAGAATGGCTCTTAAATGTCGGATGAATGAAAGATTAACTGAACATTGTGAACCAACTCACTACAATTCCATCTCCTTTACTGAATCAATCTATCTTTTAAAAATTTTCAGTGGCTTGAAATACATTCTAAAGGTAAAACAATGCTCTTGAATCTGTGAAATTTATTCAAGGTTAGGACATTTTTGATGCTGAAATGTAAGATAAGATTCTACAGCAGTTTCTAGCCATTGTTTGACATGCACTAGGAATTCGACCCAACCTAAAAGAATGTACTTTGAAGTGCTGTAGCTGAAATTTGTCAGAAAGGACTCAAGGGTATAAACCCACTGCCCTTTCCTGAAGCACATATAGCCAGTTCCTTTTCCCTTTAAGAACATTCTCAAGGATCTATTAAAAGACATTAGCTAACTTGGAGTTGACCTGGGTGACATTGAAATGACAGATACAGGCCATTATATATCTTACCATAACCTACAGAATTGTGCAGGAGAGAGTATAAACTACAATGTAAACTGTAATCCATGCTTTGTGGCAGTGCTCCAAAATGCGTTCATCAACTGCAGTGAATGTACCACACCAATGAAAGAATTTGTTGATGTGCGGAGAAGTGGGAGGTTTGGGGAGTGGGGCATATGGGAATCCCTTTATATTTTTTTATGAAACATTTTCTGTAATCTAAGTATCTTTTAAAAATAAATAAAATATGTATTTTAAAAAAACACCTTAGCTGTACCTAACAGCTCTCTTCACGATTTTACAAATACTTTTACGTTTGCCCTTTCAAAGTAAGGCAGTCAGGGATACACTTTGTCTCTTAGAAAATGAGAGGCTGTGAAAGTTATAGAAAGGTGACATAGCTAATGGAAGTAGAATTAATATCTCCAAGTATTACCTGACTCTATAACCAGACCATGTCCTTTCAGCTCACTCTTAAAAATTAACTAATCAGAATCTGTTATATTTTATATAAAAGTAAGACTGGAAATGACATTGGATTCATTTCACTTATTGCTAATTTATTATCACCATAAAGGAGGGCGGGGATTAAAATGCTCTTTCCTTCTTGGTTGAAACAATGAATTTATTGGTTTTAGCCTTTTTGCATTGTGCATTTTGCAGTCACCACTTGTTTTAACAGTAGTTCCCACATAAAATCTGGATACCTTTTTCAAAATATCAAAAACTTGTGACAGCTGCAAATTTTTGTTCCAAGTATGTTGCCAAATTATGGTAGTCTGATGTTGTTTTGCTTAATAAAGCCTGATGTTGTGGAAAGAGGAGAGATTTTGGAGGCAGGTGATATGAGTTCTGTCTGTGACTGACTAGTCATGTGATCATGGGTGGGTCACCATCTCTGTGGCACAATTTTCTTGTATGTACAGTGCCTGAATCATAAGTTGTGAGAATTAAATGATCCCATGGATGTAAAACACTTAGCATTACACTTGTTCCAGAGTAAACCCTATTAAATGTACACCGGCATCATGATAATTTACTTCAACAATTACTTAATGAACATTTTCAAGACCCTTTACTCAGCACTGTACAAGTGTGTTTTTATAGCTAATTATTGCATATAAGGAAAAAAGATATTGTCCTGTTGATGTTTTGGCAAATAATTCTTTGGGGTAGTCTGCCCCTGTGCATTATTGGGTATTTAGCAGTATTTCTGGCCTCTACTCCCTAGATGCCAGTAGTACCACTTCCCTTCCCAGTTGTAACAACCGAAAACATGTTCAGACATTGCCAGATATCTCCGAAAGGGCAAAATACCCCAAGTTATAAACCACTGCCTCAAATCAATTATTTGCACAATGTGCATGGAATGCTAATCCTAGGAGCTCCTACCCAAAAGACCTTGGTGTCAAATGATTTGGGTAACATTAAATAATAATAACCATACTAAAATAGCTAATTTTTGCTAAGCTTATGACATGCCATCAACGGCTCTTATCTCATTTATTCCCCATAACAGACCTAAAAGGTACTTAAATTTTTAAGGCACATTTTTCAAATGAGAAAAATGAGCCCCAAAGAAATCAAGTAACTGACCAAGATCATACAATTGCAAAGTAAAGTCAGGATTTTTGTCCAAGCCACCTCCAGAGCCTGTACAGTTATCCACTAGATAACTGTCTCTTGAATATTCCACTTTTGAATTCACAATTCAGATTGGGATGTTAAAGGTAATGATCTTTAATTGTGGTATTTATTAGGTGTTTACCCTAGGCACTTACAGAATTACCTTTGTTTTATCAATTGTTAACAACATCCCAATTATTTGCCAACTGATTGTTGTCCTCTGAAGCATCCTTGTCTAAAATCAAAGAAGTCATTTTCCCTGGATAAGAAACCCAAAATTACCTCACGCAAATTCAGATGGCCAGGTGGCCAGGAACTGGGAAGGGAGGGATGTACTCTGTTTGGGGGAGTCAGAGAATGTTTGACGGAGAGGACATTTGAGTTGGGCCTTGAATCATCATCTTAAACTTGGATATATAGGAGTCTGCCAGGTAGAAAGGCATTTCAAGAAGACAACAAAGCATTTGCAAAGGCCTGGGCAACTAGAAGAATATGATATGTTTGGAGAATGGTGGGAGGGGTGGAAAAAGAGTAGAAAAATAAAACTAGAGAGACAGCTGGGGTTTTACATTAATATCACCAGCATGATTCCATAGGCATTTGACGTTGCCTTCCTTACTATTAATATAAGGGCTGCAGACAGCCAAGAGCATAGTATTGACGTATTCAGGTAGGCAATGATAACTGAGGTGGACAGTGTTTGGTGGTGGGGAAACCTAATGAGGACACTAGTGCAGTGCTTCCAGCAAGAGATCATGAATTAGGACAGAGTGAAAGGGCAGGTATGAGAGAGGTTCTTAACAAGAGAAGCAAGGCAGAGAAATCCCTCCTAAATGAACTTTGAGGGTACATACAAAAGAATTATTTGTGGAAGGGCAGCAACAAATCCCAGAGTCCACAAATGCTCTTCTCAAAATCTCTTCTCTTGCCCAACCAGATTTCCCAGAGAAATTGAATACCCCAATTGTTTAGTGGAGGTTTAAGGCTAAAAGTTAGATTCTGGATAGTGTTGCTACCTTCCCAGTCTGTACCACATTGTTGATTCTTTCTAATCCTGCCACCTGGGAAAGATGAGACAGCATTAGTAGAGAATCAAGCAAATGCATGTGAGGAATGGTGAGCCAGCTAAAAAATGTTGGGAAGAGATTAATCCCACACTCAACAAACATTTATTGAATAGATGACTTAACCAAATTTTGAATTCACTTTAATAACTTGTGACTGAAACTTGTGAAATTAGATGAATAGAAAGGAAGAAAAAAGCTTCAATTACAGTTTTCTTATTTCATCTTTAAATAAAATAGGTATTATTTAAATTTTAATATTTTATTTAAATAGCTTAATATTTTAAATAAAATAGGTATTTATTTAAATAAAATAAAACAGTGACTCCTGGCATAATACCAAATGGCTATTTATCTCTAATGCATTATGCAGTAAGTTTTTACAACTTTATTATGTAAATACTCTTCCAAATATCTTCTGCAAACTGTCTTTCTCTGTATTTCAGGTTATTTAAAATGAAGCAATTTATTTTATCACTGATGAGAAGATTTTATAAACTGGAATTCCATTCCTGGCAATTTAGAAGAAAAAACATTTTTTAAACTATGTTTCAACAATTTCTATAGTTTTGTCTAAAATAATAATTAGTAATAATACCTGCTATTTAAGGAGTAGGTGCCTATTAGGTGCCAGGTGTCTTGAAAGTATTACTTCTAACGAACACAACAACCCTATTGTCTTAGTTTCCAGGCTGCTGTGGCAAATACCACACAATGGGTTATCTTGAACAATGGGAATTTATTGTGTCATGGTTGTGGAGGCTGGAAGGCTTGCTTCCTCCGAGGATTGGATGCGTTCTGGCTGGCCGTCACGTGGCAACATCGTCTCCATTCTCCTCTGGGTTCCATTCTCTTCCGTGCCCAATTTCCTTTGCTTATCAGGACTTCAGCCATGTTGGATTAAGGCCCACCCTCATTCAGTTTGGACACACCTTAATTAATGATAACATCTTCAAAGGTCCTATTTACAAATAGGTTCACATTCACAAGACAGGAATTAGGACCTGGGCATGCCTTTTGTGGGGAACCTAATTCAACCCCCAACACCTACTAAATAAATATTCTTTAGAATATTTTTCAGATGGACAAAAAGAGCATTCGAGTGGGGAGGTGGTTCAACCAAGACCATATAACTCCCATATTTTATTGTAAGATTCAGACTTAGGTCTGTTGGTCAGCAAAACCTGTAACTTTCCCACATCATTCCCGTCCCTAATTTTATCTCCATTCTTTTACTTCATCCAAATGCTATCATGAACCCATAGCTGACGTTTGATGTTTTGTATTACTTGCACTGTTACTTCTAAGACTTTTACTTCACCTGTCTTTGCTCCAGGATAGCATTCTACCTCTCTACTTGAAAGGACTCATCAATTATCCTATGCACTTAAAGTAAAATACATTCTCAGAGGAGATTAAGTTGTAAATGTTCAAAATTATGAATGTGTATCATTAGCACTAATGTACCTTGTAACATAATGGAGTTTAGGCCAAGGAAAGTATATTGTTATCACAGGCTTGTGCAATTTTAATTTGGAAACCTATTTTTAAAGTTTATCAGGATTCAGAAATTAGGTGTATTCATAATTTTAATCATGTACTTGAGAGATAGAGCTATATATGGTATATAATTACAAAAACTTTTACCAACAAAGAAATAAAAGGGCAGAGTTTTTGTAGTTGATAAACATGCATAGACAAATTAAAAATTTCTGTATAAAAGTAATTACCGGGGGATGGATGTGGCTCAAATGGTTAAGCGCCCATCTCCCATATGGGGAGGGACCTGGGTTCAATCCCCAGGACCTCCCAGTAAAAAAAAAATTACCTTCCCTGCCTCATACCTCAGAGATCCTAAGGGTGATTTCAGTCCAAATCATCAGTATGCATCCCTAGTTCACTTTGTGATAGGGAACTTCTGCCTTATGGTGAAAATGCATTGTCCTATCTGGAATGAAATAATTGATATTCTTAATGTTCTTACACTTTTTTTATGTGAACATTTTAGGTGTATCAATATATGCATGAAACGATAACTGTTAATGGCTGTCCCGAATTCCGTGCCAGGGCTACAGCAAAGGTAAGGCTTGAGTAACTTTAAAAATATATTTGATCTCAGTGATCTAGTAATTGATTGTGCGCGTGTGTGTTTCAGGTATTCTCGTGTGTACACTGTAAGAGAATTTAGACATCAGTGGCAGCCCAGAGTCTAGAACCAGTACTACTTCCCAGGTAAAAATCCTAATGGAAAATTGACCATTTCTGCTGCTTCTGTAGCTTAAGAAAGGAGAATGATTTCATTAAACTCACTTAAATGTCCATTTGGCACAAGCAAATCTACTGGTTCATTGTATGAAATACTACATGATGTTCTGACACATTGTTCTGATACAAAAGAAACTCTTCCCTGTTAGGTGCATGAAGATTTCTTTGACCAGGTCTAGGGATGTGATTTAAGTTAGACATGAAAAGAATTCACCTGGCACCCAGTGACCTAAGGATCTTCTGCATTTTCAGCATTTTCAATGCCATAACATGGCATTGACTTGAAGGAAGGTCCCATCACCTTTTGTGGTAGTGACCATATTTTCTTTTTAAAGACTCAAATCCAGAGATTGCAAAGACCCAACTAAAATATTGCAGCAATAGGCTCATAAAATTATCCAGAAAATAGACTATTAAGGAACAATAATTTTAAACTAAAATCACCTATGCAACTCTTAATTTACAAACCCAGAAATGCTACAATATATATAAAACTTGCTTTTTAAAAGCTTTTGTCTTCCTAATAAGGCAAATGGAGTAAGAACTGGTGAAAATAATCATAATTTTCCTTTTACTTATTTTGTGTTACATACTTCTTACTTGGTTTCTATCCTGATTTCTCAGTTTTTATTCTGTATTCAAACTACAACGAAGCATGCTAGAACTGTAAGGTTTTTTTTTTTTTTTTTTAAATCCAGGCAAAAAGAGGGTATTATTATCATTACATCATGCTTTGCTTGTACTGAAGTGGAACACATGCAGAAAAAATGATCCCTACATGGTTTAATTAAGGGGGAAGTGAATTATGTAGTGTTTTACCATTCTCATTTCTTATTCATGTAGAACAGCAGGATAGCAGCATAATGTTGCAATAGCACAATATTTTCTGGTTGTTTCTGGGCTGTCTGCATTGCATCCATGTCAGCCATTAAAATCTATGCATGATGATAAGGTTTGCATGAGCAAATGCATGTAGCTGAAAACGAGCCATTATTTCCATGTCATTCACTATCTTTCACTAAATGCAGACAGTAGCATAATGCTAAATTGATGTGATAATGCTGTGTGTGGAAAAGAATGTGCAGTAGTTGGGAATCAATATTTTCAGTGTAGAGTAAATCACTTTATAGTAGGCATCTAATCAACTGTGGTTAAGGCGGGTTAATGGAAGTGGAAAATAAGAAGCAGGCCGAGAATCTTCTCTTGAGGAAATGACTTAAATGCTGCTATTTTATTTCCATGGGGGGGGGGCAGGGGCAGGGGCTAATGGTAAGTTGTTTTATTGATGCTATTTAAAGAAATTTATATATGAATTTTAAAATAAGATATAATTCTATATTAAATGTTTTGTACACCAAGGTATAAAACCATAGACTGTCTAAACTTTTAAATTATTTTATGTCAAACATTGCTTATTTTGCATAGATCTCTATAGCAAGCTAAAACATTAATGTAAAATGCAGGAAAAAACCTGTGCCAATAAGAGGATGTCTCATAATAATATGGAATATTGATTTCAAATAACAATAATCTGCTTATAACTTGCTTGAATCTATAGTTTTAAGTTTTTTTTTTTCATTTAGGCATCCTCAATGTTAAAAAAAATAATAATAAATTTGCTAATGTAATAGGTTCAGCAATAGCAAGATTAAATATATTCACAAGTATATATATATATGTATATGTGCTCCTTGGTCTACTTAGTTAATATGTATGACCATTTACGTGCAAAAAAGTTAGACTGTGTGTCACAGGACACAATCTTTGCCCTTAAGGTGCTCATGAAAAAGACGTGTACAAAATAATTATAATACAATACACTGTATGCACCAATGGATGTTTGGAGTTCAGGAATAGGAGGAGTTGATCTAACCAAGAT
This sequence comes from Cabassous unicinctus, assembly GCA_029593785.1. Lineage (NCBI taxonomy): Eukaryota > Metazoa > Chordata > Mammalia > Cingulata > Chlamyphoridae > Cabassous > Cabassous unicinctus. The sequence continues at coordinate 4,025 of JAQZBX010008883.1, read as the reverse complement.
AATTGGGAATGATTTTTTATGAAGAAGGGACATTTTTTAATCAACACATAAGCTCTGGAAAGCTGGGGATAGCTGGGTGGGGTATTACAAAAGGAAGGAATCCTAAATGGCATCTAAACAAAGAAAGGCCATTCCGTTTTCAGTTCTTTCTTTCACAGGAGAATGCTATAATGATATAAGGACTTGCCTGATCTCCCCATTGCAGAGCATATGATTAGTCTTATTTCCCTCATTGTGTTACCAAATGACCATCTTTTCTTTCAGGCAACAGTTGCTGCTTTTGCAGCTAGTGAAGGCCACTCCCACCCTCGGGTAGTCGAACTACCAAAGACTGATGAAGGCCTTGGTTTTAATGTGATGGGAGGAAAGGAGCAAAATTCCCCCATTTATATCTCTCGCATCATTCCTGGAGGGGTGGCGGAAAGACATGGAGGCCTCAAAAGAGGAGACCAGCTGCTCTCAGTGAACGGAGTGGTATGTTCATAAAATAACCAGAGATTTTTCTCCCTAAGCACATTCTTTTTTTCTGCTGTTACAGTAGTCAATGTTGGAATCCTTCAACAAATCATAATTTTGTGTTCAAAAAGCTTCCTAAATAGTGATGGATATTAAATGTATAAAAGCAGTAATTTCATAGTTTATATATCTCATGTCAACTTGCTCAGGTATGATAAATATGAACTAATTGAAAATCATTCCAATAAATTATTCCAACCTGTGGAATTTCCTTCATTTAATACCCTAATTGAATTAATATTTAGCAGAACATAATGATTTCGAGGCTTATTATATTCGAAGTTACATAAGTGAATAAACACATTAAAAATAAAGATAAAATTTCTTTCTATAATGTGTCTTAACATTTTAATTAAAAAGGAATAGTAACTTCAATATTTTTGTAATAATAGCATATGAAAAAGGTTAATACACAGATAATTCTTTAAGCCTCGTCTACAACTATAGTATAACAAAAGTATGTTATCCCCTACCCCCCAAATTGATGGCATTATCTACTCACCAAATATATTTTAATTTTCAAATGAATCTAAGTAAACTAAAATATACAGCATTTTAAAGTAAAGGTATGACTCTACATATTGTTTATAACCTCATATTCTTTGAATGCCATTACCTCTACATGTAATAAGGAATTGCTAAAGAAGTAACTTGATATACATTGGGCAATGTTCTCCCCATAACTTCCAGTTATATGAAACCAAAATAATCCAAAAGCACAAATTTCAGAAAAATAAATAGAAACATACCAGCATGTACCAGCCGAATTAACCTATGATATTTATTATAAGAGCTAAACATTTGGATAAATAAAATGAATATGGTTTATTTGTAGCCATATTGACTTCTGCTTGGAACACCATATGCGATCTAAAATATATTTAAAACATGATATTTCATTGGTAACTCTGGATTAAAATTCTTCTGCATTTGTGTCTTGCATTTTATTTTCTGTTATTTTGGCCTAACCAGTGATTTGAGAGCATCCAAAACCCTTCATTTAATGCTGCCGTTCTCTGACATACATCAAAATCATCAATTCGTGAATATTTCATTCCACTTCAGCACTCCAATTCTAAAATTGCCTTGTCGCCGTTACACTTTTTTTCCTTTATGTAATAATGCTTTGAGATGAACTTCTTATTGACCTGTAGATAACTATGACTTTTCCAAAGCATGTTGCAACTGATAATTTTAGAGTTGAACCTTTTGAAAGAGGTCTCTGGGACTAGGTCATGCAATTAGGCCACACAGTAATCTATGCCTCAGTGTATGACTTTATCATTTCACTGAATATGTTGGCTAGAGCAAAAGAAATTATAGATTTAAAAACAAAATGAAAAGCACAGAATAAAAGAACCAAAATATATTATTAGTGATTTTAATTGTATAAAGCAGCAATAAATAGATATGAAATCAATTTAGTAAGTGATTGACTTGTCTGTCAAGGGAGTTAAAGAGCCTTTGTTTAACCTAGGTCAAACTTTGCAGGGGCTTTTTAGGAGTAATATTTCCATAACTTGTTGAGCTACATCATTATGTTATTTTATTCTTTGAATTGGAAATAAAATTATTAAATTTAAAAAAATTTGCAAGGAACAGAGCTTTAGACCTTTCACAATCACTCATTCATTCTTTGCACTGACCTTGTTTTCTAATTTGGAGGGAACAGGAGTTTTTGAAACTATGGAGTCAAACAAAAACATCTATATAATTATGGGTTGATATCCTCTAAACCTCAATTTCCTTATCTGTAAAAAGGGAGTAGTAACTAATTTGAACGGCTCTGGTAAAGATTAAAATGAAGCAAAATGCCTGTTGTGAACTGTCCTGTTATACTTTGGTCACACACCTAGTTTCTCGTTGATGATAAGTGAGACTGCTGAAGAACGTTAATGTTGGTGAAGGTTTGCACCCCTTACATGATATTGCTATTGCTAGTTATTTTTAAAGCAAGTCTTTAATCAAATTGTATTCAAATATAAACATATGTTATGAAACATTTGTTAGTAAGCAAGCACTAACCAATTCATATAACCTCTTCAGTAACTTTGATGAAATCCTTGTTCTCTGTCCATACAGATGTCAAATGAGACAATATTACAGAGCCAGGATTTTTTTTACTATTGTATTCAATATCAGACAACCAGAAATGCTTTTAAACTAACAGTCAGAAATAGGACTATTTATTGATCAAACCTTGGGTTCCAATTATTTTGTACAGCTTATGGGCCTCTCGAAGAGGTGAAGAATGTCTCCAAAAATGTTTAATATCCATGTATATTTTAAACCTTTAATTTTATTGATTAAGTTCCATTTACAACATTTATCATGCTAGTTAATAGGCCGCTATGTTCACCAATGAAAATCAATTTCTGATGTATTTTTGAAAATAAACAGAACATCATTTGTCGACTGAAATAGCCAAAACAAATGTTTTTATAGTGGCCACCTTTAGAATGTGGCTTTTCTTATAATGTGCTGGCTGACCACCTCTGGAATGGTTTAAGCTCCTAAAGTTGGAACTTAAAATATTGGCACATGATCTTTAGAGAGTGGGCCTCGCCCTGATCAAGATGGTGGAGTGACACTCTTCAGGGCTCCATCCCCCACAAAAGCTTTGAAAAACCAGCAAGAACTAGTAGAAACATCTTTCTCAAAGCTCTGGAAAATTAACCAAATCCAAAAAAAGGGCTACTTAAAAGTGGCAGGATCTCATGATGCCCTTTCCCACCCCTAAATGACTCCATGCAGAGCTGACCCATACCCCAAATGTTGCTCTCTGGTCTTGGTTCCTGATGGAGTAGAGTAACCCTCATATACATGTTGGGAGCATGTATGTCTGGCCCACTCTGTCAAGTGGTGGCTTGAGGGACACTCCATCCCAGAACAGGCTCTTTGTGCAGAAGGCAGCTCATGGAACTCCCACAGCAAGCTGTGAGAGAGCAGTCAAGTCATGCTGCTTGGGGCAAGAGATTGTTGGCTGTAAGATATACAGTGTAGTTCACAGGCCCATGAAAAAACTGTTTCCTAGGGTAGGGAGGAGGAGATATTCAAAGGATGTAAATGGGAGAATTCCTAAGGCCACAAGCCAAAGCCCAAGACAGAAAGTATCTGAGAGGCCTCTGTGCTTTGACCTGGAGCTATTCTATACACTTATTGTATACATAAGCCCTGAAGGAGAACACTGGCACAAGTCAATCTGCAAAAAAAAGGCAAAGGTGTCTTCTTTTTTTCCTTCTTCTTCTACCTTTTTTTTTTGTTAGCTAGCTCCCAGAAATCAAGGAAAGTTCTGTCATAACATTGACTGTATACAACTTAAGGAAAAGATGCCTCAGAGTCTATATTCCAGTGATAACACATTAAAATATCAAAATGTCTAGGTTTCAACAAAAGGTTACATAACATACAAAGAAACAGGAAGCAATGGCCCAGGCAAATGAGAAGAATAAAGCATTAGAAACCATAATGTGGAGGGCCAGACCTGGAACATACCATATAAAGAGTTT